>JAEIIJ010019439.1:0-25523 GCA_018904815.1 Drosophila ogumai | reverse complement strand
CGGGATGGGGAACCGATTCCCCCACAAATCCTGCATGGCAGCAAACACAGTTTGAGGGAGCTGGCCTACCGGCAAAGTGGAAAGCAACGGAATCGAGGCCCGGACTCCACCGGTGTCTATGTGATTGCCTCGGAAGGAGTGGCCATGGTGCACGAACGCCTGCGGGTAGTGGGTGTGGCAGAGGGCGATCAGCCCTTTGTCTCCGAGGATGGCAACCTTATCCTGGTGGCCAACGCAGAGATCTACAACTATCTGGAGCTTTCGGCGGAGATCGCGAAGAGACGCGGTTCCTACAACCCCAAAAGCGATTGCCACGTGATTCTAGAACTGTACAAGGATTATGGAGTGAATCTTCTTGACCACATCAGCGGGATGTTTGCGTTTGCCTTGTATGATCGCAGGACCAAAGAGATCCTCCTGGCCCGTGATCCCGTTGGCATTATACCCATGTATGTGGGCGAGGATGAGGCTGGAAACCTGTGGGTTGCCTCGGAGATGAAGTGCCTGGTGGACACCTGCCCTAAGGTGGAGACCTTCACGCCTGGCGAGGCTCGATTTGGAAGGGTGGGCCAGCTGCAAACCTGCTGGCAGTTTCAGCAGCCCTGGCTTAAGGATGTTCCCACCCAGGCCTGCGACTTGTCATTACTTCGATCCAACCTGGAGTCGGCGGTGCGCAGCCATTTGCATTGTGACGTCCACTTTGGAGCGCTACTGTCTGGAGGAGTGGATTCCAGCCTCATAGCCTCTATAGCCACGAAGATTATGAGGGAAAGGGATCCCAACTACCGATTGAAAACCTTTTCGGTCGGTCTGAAGGATGCCCCCGATTTTAAGGCCGCCAGGCATGTGGCCAAGTATATCAACAGCGACCACAAGGAAATCATCTTCGAGATCGACGAAGCCCTAGATGGAATCAGGGATATTGTCTACCATCTGGAAACGTACGATGTCACCACTGTGAGATGCAGCTTGCCCATGTTGCTGCTGGCCAGATACATCAAGAGCACTGGCATCAAGATGATTCTGTCCGGCGAGGGTGCTGACGAGATCTTTGGCGGATACCTCTACTTCCACAAGGCGCCCAACTACGAGGACTTCCACGAGGAGCTGGTAAAGAGAGTGCGCCAGTTGCACTTATCCGATTGCCTGAGGGCCAACAAAGTGGCCATGGCCAAGGGAGTGGAGCTGCGAGTGCCCTTCCTGGACACGGGATTCGTAAACCATGTGATGCAGATCCGACCGGAGGATAAGATACCGGGACCGCTCAACCAATTCGGCGGACAGCAGCATAAGCGGCTGGAGAAATATGTTCTGCGAGCTGCCTTTGCGGACAACTACCTGCCGGACGATGTCCTGTGGCGGCAGAAGGAGCAGTTCTCCGATGGAGTGGGCTACGACTGGATCGACAGCATTCGCCGGGTGGCCACCAGCCATGTGTCGGATGAGGAGTTTGCTGGCGCAGCTCTCCGGTTCCCCTTCAGCACGCCCAGCACCAAGGAGGCGTACTATTACCGCAGCATCTTTTCCGAACTGTTTCCCGGGGAGTCGGCTGCCCGGACCGTGGTGAGGTGGGTGCCCCGCCTGGATTGGGGCTGTCCTGAGGACCCGTCTGGACGAGCTCAGGCCGTCCACCAGGTCAACAAAGACTGAGAAATAAAATAAATTAATTGAATTAGTTAAGTCATGCACAAACAAATACACGTCTCTAATTAATAGTCGCCTCGAGAGGCGATCAATTAGCTTAAATATGCACTTATTCTGCCATCTGATACGGCGGCGGGACTACGGTTACAATGTTTTCCGCCATATGGGCTTGATTAAAGGCACGTGCGGTTCACTTGGCAACTGTATACATCTGTTTGAATATGAATATATATTAAAAAAAAGAGCCAGCTGTCAATTACAATGAATATGCAAAGTAATGCATATTACTCTTTAATAATAAAAACGTCAATCAAGCCAATTGGTTTTACTTTTCAGTGCGATATTTCTGGGTTTATTTGTTGAAGGGCTCATAAAGTTTAATTTAGAGCTGTAATTATGCAAAAGGTTTAAGAATAGTTAATACAACTAAGTACACGTATTTTGTTTAGAGATCTTATGTTATTTTAAAATAAATAAAAATGTAAAATAAAATATTACTGCTATTAGGTCGATGGGAGTAACTGATTCGTATGTATATCAGTGGAATTATATTACCTTGAATAAAACCTATGTATTTTAAGTAAGCTTTTTTGAAAATAAATAAAATAAAAATAAAAAAAAAAAATCAAATCAATATTGAATTGCAATAACTTTTGGCATATATTCCTAATTAAATATTTTGATATTTGCTTATTTTACATATTTACTATTTCTTATAATGTTTTACTATTTTTGTATTTATTATACTTATATATTTTAGATTTACCTATTTTTTAAATTTAATTTTTTTAATCTAACATGACATTTTATAATTAAAATCATTTTCCTCTAAACTCAAAGTAACAATAATCAGTTAAAACCATTTAGTTGGCAACGCGGGTCAAACCTTGCCGTTTTTTTTTTTTCAATTGGCAACGCGATAGTACAGCTATCGATATTTTTAAGAACTTAGACGACGGATTACATAAACAGGCTCGTAGCTAATCGTAAGTCAGTAAAAACACGGTCAGACCTAAGATAAGTTAGTAAAGATACCTATAACTAATTTGAGAAAGCAAAAACACGGTTATATTAAATAAACTAGACCGATATCGATATTCTTTACAAGTTGTATAATATATCGATATCTACCTATCGGCAGCAGCTTGGTCATACTGCTCGTATTTATCGAATTCGGTCACACTGTCGACTTGTAATTTTTTCGCAAGGCTAACTCGCTCTTAAATTAAGCTGTAATCTGTGTAATCCTCGCGCTAACCGTGCCAGACAGGTGATCCCATGAGGCAATGCAGCAAAATATGATGTTTGCCGGGCCCTACAAACGCTCGGCGACTGCAAACAAAGTGCAAATTCTCTGACCCCAGCGCGTCACCCAAAAGAGAGACAGAGTGAGAGAGAGAAAGAAAAAGTTGACGCGAGCAGCGCTGCCGAAGACGTTGGAATTCGTGCTCCGCCGCTGCGGCCGTTATTGTGGTTGTTGTTGCTGCCGCCGCAGCTGCTGTCGCACAGCAATAACAACAACAAATACAAATGTCAAAGTGAAACTGACTGCGCTGCCCCAGGAACAACAATAACAATAACAATACGCGGAACATTATTAGGAAGAGCAAAACTGTGATCTCTGCTTTTCGGGGCAATTGTTCAATTTGGCTGTGCTCGAAAGTAAATTTAGTCAACTCGTTACGCGTATTTGCGGCCATCGGCAGACGTTTCTCCACTGGCGGCTGGAAAATCAATTCTTTGGACCTGCTAAAGGGCAGCAACGAGCAGCAGTTGTGTTAAATTCATTTTGCGGCCCAGCCCAAAACAAAACGAGAGGAGAAAGAAGCAGAGGCAGAGGCGTAGCAGAAGCAGCGCAGCCGGATTTGCAAATAGGTATGTGTGTTGGAGTGATGGTGCTCGTGTGCGTGTGAGTGCGTATCCCAAAGACACAAATGCAAAAAATGTGTTAAAAAAAGCCACTAAACTTGAGCAAATCACTTCCTTCAACGCTCTCCGCACCACTCTCTCCCTCTCTCTGCGGCGAGTGACATTTAGCGGCGGAATGACGTCGTCGCCGGCAGTTTTTGAACAATTAATTAACCAAAAATTCGGCCAGCTGTCGCCAAACATTTAGTTAGGTTAAGATACAGCGCGGCGAGGCACACACTGAAGAAATCTGATTAACGAGTTCGTATCTTATCGCCTTCAGCAGAGGTGAATATTAAAGGAAAACCCTGAGAAATAGTTACGAAAGCAGGCTTGCCCGTGAAGTTGTGTTTGTTGATGTTTTTTATAAATAGAAAATTGCGTATGCAAATGCTAATTTGTAGCTTCGCTTCGCAGTTCTCTCGGCAAAGTTACACGCTCTCCCGCTCACTTTTGGCTCGCTGCTCCTCTCTCAACAAGTCGCTGTTGTTGCTTGGCAATTGTTGTTGTCATTTAGCTATATTATCTCATTCGGCCCGTTCCATTGCCATATAAATAATACAGGGCTCACTCGGCAGGAAAGACCCGTAAACATCAGCGGTATTTACATGTGTTATTCAGTTAAGTTCACCACTAACCAATACAAAAGCTATTATTGCCAAAGCGTGCCAACCGATATAATTAGTTTCCATTGATAGTTGCCAATTTTAATAACGTAATTTTTAATCAGACCTAATATTCCCTCTTTTGAGTTTGCACTGTTGATATTATTATTGCTCTCAGCACCCACAAATTGTTGAATTGTGACGACGGCGGCGCACACACTGCCCAAAAATTGAAATCGCGGAATCCCAAATACAAATCCATATATTGTTTTCCAAGCTTCCGCCTGCCCCACAACCACCCGGTTTTGCACCCACCGAGGCTGAGACTGACTTCGTCACGCTCTCGGCGCTTGTGAGATGATTCACGTTTTGTGCACGTAACAACGCCCCACCATCTGGAAGCCCACATATCCCTCCTGTCTCCTCGCCAACTCCGGTGGCCAAGTATCCGTGTACCCGTGCCCATCCCCACCCGCACAGCCATTCACCTACTTTTCCAGCTCTCCGCTCCCAGCTCTCATTCTCTACGCTGCTCCACTCCGCTCTTTATCGCTATTCTGGCTCTGTGACTTCACCTCACACGGAAATTGTTGCCCACTTGGCCAATTGCTGCGGCTGTTGCGCTGCTGCTTCTATCCACTTTTGGGGTTCCAGTGCGCACGAGCAGTAAATTCCAGCAATTTAAATGCGATAAACGAGAGTGTAAGGGATTTGGCGGGAAGATTTTGGGAAGGTCGACCACAACAGCATCCTATTAGTCATTGCTTTAGAATTCTTTTTTTTAGTTTTAGTTTGCTGGCGTGTTGCTGAAGGTTTTATCAGAGGGGCTTAAAAATATCCATACATTAAAATAGGGATTTATAACAAATGTAAACCCTTAACAATAATATCAATACTTTGAAATGGTTCCATTGAGGCAGGGAAATTAGGGATAAACCTGCACATCTTTTACTCAGAAATTAATCTGTTTAGTTTTTAGTAAAGGTTAAAAAAGTGTTTACAAGTGTCTCAAGTGTCCACACAATTTCTATAAATAAAAACCTGTATTGTTCTTAGTAAACAAATAAGTAGGCATTAGTTTATTTTTCAGAATTGACTTTCTTTCTTAATAAAATTCAAACAAAACCAGATGGTTTACAAGTTTTGAAGTCAACAATCCTAAACAGTTTCACAATGAAATTTGTTGTTAACAAATTCTAGTCTTAGTGCTTTCATAGTTTTTTTTTTTTTTTTATATATATATATATTTTTTGTATTCTGACACGGCCAAAGAAAGATTTAACCTCCTTTCCACTTTCTGGTCAGGCCATCAATTTCCAATTTATCAGTCCCTGCATCCTTGCGCCAAAATTGCCAACCCCTTCATGCAATTTTAATTTAATTTGCGAAGCACTGCAGCACAAAGACTAACTCTGAATCCTGGTTTATTGCAGTTGCCGCAGCGCAAGGGAGCGAATAGACACGAGACGCCATGGCCTACCGCAAGCCCAGCGATCTGGACGGGTTCATCCAGCAGATGCCCAAGGCGGATATGCGAGTGAAGGTGCAGCTGGCCGAGGATCTGGTGACATTCCTGAGCGACGACACAAACTCGATTGTGTGCACAGACATGGGTTTCCTCATCGACGGACTCATGCCGTGGCTGACGGGCAGTCACTTTAAGATAGCACAAAAGTCGCTGGAGGCCTTCTCGGAGCTGATCAAGCGGCTGGGCAGCGACTTCAACGCGTACACAGCCACCGTGCTGCCGCATGTGATCGACCGGCTGGGGGACAGCCGGGACACGGTGCGTGAGAAGGCCCAACTGCTGCTGCGGGATCTCATGGAGCACCGAGTGCTGCCGCCGCAGACGCTGATCGACAAGCTGGCCACCAGCTGTTTCAAGCACAAGAACGCAAAGGTGCGCGAGGAGTTCCTGCAGACCATAGTGAATGCCCTACACGAGTATGGCACCCAGCAGCTGAGCGTGCGCGTCTACATTCAGCCCGTAAGTGCCCTTCTGGGCGATCCCACTGTAAATGTGCGGGAGGCAGCCATTCAGACGCTTGTGGAGATCTACAAGCATGTGGGCGATCGCCTGCGGCCGGATCTGCGCCGCATGGACGACATGCCCGCCTCCAAGCTGGCGCTCTTGGAGCAAAAGTTTGATCAAGTCAAGCAGGAGGGACTTTTGCTGCCCTCCGCCCTGAAGAACACCAATGGCAATGGCAATGGCAACGGCCTAGGCCTGGACGAAGCGGACAACATTGGGATGAGGGAGCGACCCACCAGGATGATCAAGAGGCCGCTGCACTCGGCCGTCTCGTCGACGTTGCGATCCAAGCCCAGTGCGACGGACGTGAGTGGTGATGCCGGCGCCGTGACCATGGAGATCTTCGAGGCCAGCTTTGAGCTGGTCCCGCAGCTGAACATCTTCCATGCCAAGGACATGGACGATATATACAAGCAAGTGCTGGTGATCATAAGCGACAAGACCGCGGACTGGGAGAAGCGTGTGGAGGCGCTGAAGAAGATCCGAGCACTGCTCATCCTCAGCTACCACACGCAGCCGCAGTTCGTGGCTGTGCAGCTGAAGGAGCTGTCGCTGGGCTTCCTGGACATCCTCAAGGAGGAGCTCCGCTCGCAGGTGATCCGCGAGGCTTGCATCACCATCGCCTACATGTCCAAGACGCTAAGGAACAAGCTTGACGCCTTCTGCTGGAGCATTCTGGAGCAGCTGATAAACCTGATCCAGAACAGCGCCAAGGTCATAGCCTCGGCATCCACGCTGGCCCTGAAGTACATCATCAAGTACACGCACGCCCCGAAGCTGCTCAAAATCTACACGGACACGCTGAACCAGTCCAAGTCAAAGGACATCAGGGCGACGCTGTGTGAGCTGATGGTACTGCTGTTCGAGGAGTGGCAGACCAAGGCGCTGGAGCGGCATTCCACCATTCTGAGGGACACCCTGAAGAAGTCGATCGGGGATGCGGACAGCGACGCGCGACGTCATTCCAGGTGCGCCTACTGGGCGTTCAGGAGACACTTTCCCGATCTGGCCGACCAGATCTACGGCACACTGGATATAGCAGCCCAGCGAGCACTGGAACGGGAGCGAGAGGGTGGCAGCAGTTCCGGCAGTTCGGTGGCTGCACCGGAAACGAGGCGCACCGTGTCCCGCATCGGAAGAGCTGCGGGAACCCTGCAGAAGCCCACGCCCAGTATGCGTTCCATTTCGGCGGTCGACACGGCGGCAGCCCAGAGAGCCAAAGCCAGGGCGCAGTACACATTGTATTCGAGGCAGAAGAAACCACTGGTACCTAGCAATTCTATCGCCCAGGGACCGGGATCCGGAGCGGCGGGCAGTGGGTCGCTGCCCAGGCCACGTCTGAATTCCAACAGCGGGATTACGCCGGCCACCACACCGGGAGTGGCTACACCTCGCACCCGGGGACGAGCGGGCGTTTCCCAGTCACAGCCAGGATCGCGTTCCACCTCGCCAAGCACAAAGCTGCGGGATCAGTACGGCGGCTTGGGTGGCTATTACCGGGGAGCCACCGGGGCCATACCCAAAAAGGCCTCTGGAATACCCCGGAGCACAGCCAGCTCCAGGGAAACGAGTCCCACCAGGTTGGCCAGCGGTGGCGGCCTGATGAAGCGCAGCATGTACTCGACGGGAACGGGATCGCGAAGGACGCCGGAGAGGAATAATCCCGTGCGGCCCTCGGCAGCAGCTCGCCTCCTGGCGCAGTCCCGCGAAGCAGAACACACATTGGGCGGAGGAGGAGACGATGGGCAGGAGAACTATGTGTCCGGAGACTATATGCGCAGCGGGGGAATGCGGATGGGCAGGAAACTGCTGGGACGCGAAGAGTCGGACGACATTGACTCGGAGGCCAGCTCCGTGTGCTCCGAGCGCTCCTTCGACTCTAGCTACACGAGGGGCAATAAGTCGAACTACTCGCTGAGCGGCAGTCACACCCGCCTGGACTGGAGCACGCAGCGGGCGCCCTTCGACGACATAGAGACGATCATCCAGTTCTGCGCCTCCACGCACTGGTCAGAGCGGAAGGACGGACTCATCAGCCTCACGCAGTATCTGGCCGACGGCAAGGAGCTGACCCAGCAGCAGCTGCAGTGCGTGCTGGACATGTTCCGCAAGATGTTCATGGACACGCACACCAAGGTCTACTCGCTGTTCCTGGACACTGTCACCGAGCTGATCCTGGTGCATTCTTCCGAGCTGCACGACTGGCTCTTTATCCTGCTGACGCGGCTGTTCAACAAGCTGGGCACCGACCTCCTCAACTCGATGCACAGCAAGATCTGCAAGACGCTGCAGGTGGTGCACGAGTACTTCCCCACACAGCTGCAGCTCAAGGAGCTGTTCAGGATCATTTCGGACTCCACGCAGACGCCGACGACCAAGACGCGCATCGCCATCCTGCGCTTCCTCACCGACTTGGCCAACACGTACTGCAAGAGCAGCGACTTCCCCAGCGACCACAGCCAGGCCTGCGAGCGAACGGTCCTCAAGCTCGCCCAGCTGTCGGCGGACCAGAAGTCGATGGAGCTGCGCTCCCACGCCAGGAACTGTCTGGTGGCGCTCTACAACCTAAACACCCCGCAGATGACCCGGCTCCTGGCCAACCTGCCCAAGGGATACCAGGACTCGGCCCGCACATGCATCCAGACGCATATGCGCCGGCAGAGCCAGTGTGGGAATTCGGGTGCCAATTCGCCAAGCAGCTCCCCGCTGAGCAGCAGCAGCCCCAAGCCCCTGCAGAGCCCCTCGGTGGGGCCGTTCGCCTCGCTGCAGAGCCACCACCAGCTCAGCCTGAGCTCCACTAGTCCCCGCTCCCGCCAGTCCTCCGTGGAGCAGGAGCTGCTCTTCTCGTCGGAGCTGGACGCCATCCAGCACAACATACAGAAGACGTCGGAGGAGATCCGCCACTGCTTCGGCGGCCAG
Source organism: Drosophila ogumai (assembly GCA_018904815.1). Classification (NCBI taxonomy): domain Eukaryota; kingdom Metazoa; phylum Arthropoda; class Insecta; order Diptera; family Drosophilidae; genus Drosophila; species Drosophila ogumai. The sequence continues at coordinate 16,415 of JAEIIJ010019439.1, read as the reverse complement.
TACCAGACGGCGCTGGCGCCCAATGGCTTCAACGGACACCTGCAGTACCACGAGCTGGGCCAGCAGGACTCGTGTGCCTCCCTGTCTTCCAACTCCAAGACGCAGTCATCGGCCAACACCACGCAATCGAATACCCCGGAGTCGGCCACCATGCGGCTGGACAACCTAGAGCGGGATCGGACTACTCAGAATGCCAAGTCGCCGTTGCCATCGGGCGATGCCAAGGTGTTCATTACATTGAACGTGGCCGAGAACGGCGAGCTGATCCTGGCCAACGATCTGATGGAGAGCGAGGTGGTGCGCGTGGCGCTGACCCTAACCAAGGACCAGCCCGTGGAGCTGCTGCAGACGTCGCTCATGAACCTGGGCATCTGCATCAAGGGCGGAAACTGTGAGCTGCCCAACAAGCACTTCCGGTCGATCATGCGCATGCTGCTCAACATCCTGGAGGCAGAGTCCACGGACGTGGTCATCGCCGGCCTGCACGTGCTCAGCAAGATCATGCGCAGCACTAAGATGCGCCACAACTGGATGCACTTCCTGGAGCTGATCCTGCTGAAGATCATCCAGTGCTATCAGCACAGCAAGGAGGCGCTACGGGACATCGACTCGATGATTCCACGCATCGCGCCCTCCCTGCCGCTGGACCTGTCCATCAACATTGTCAATCCGGTGATAGCGACGGGCGAGTTCCCCACGAATTTGTGCGCCATTAAGATACTGCTGGAGGTGACCGAGCACCACGGCTCGGAGATCACGGACGCCCACCTGGACATTGTGTTCCCGAACTTGGCGCGCTCGGCGGACGACACGCAGTCGATGGTGCGCAAGGCGGCGGTCTTTTGCATTGTCAAGCTGTACTTTGTCCTCGGCGAGGAGAAGGTCAAGCCCAAGCTGTCCGTGCTGAATCCCAGCAAGGTGAGGCTGCTGAACGTGTATATCGAGAAGCAGCGCAACTCTATTAGTGGCGGCGGCAGCTCCACGAAGAACTCATCGGCGGCGTCCTCCTCATGATTGCGGGAAAGCGCGCCGCGCTTTCTGCACCAGCCCCAGCACCAGCACCAGCCACAGCAGCACAGACAAGACACGGACGCAGCGGTGTCCCTCGGCCTGCCCAGGAAGTGAGCGGCAGATGACATTCAATGATATAAAATAATACATTAACTAATTATTTATAACTCCAATTATTACCGCGACGTAACTGTTTGCTGCCCAAATGTAGGGTGGATGCAGGCGAACCCAAAGCCCAGATAAACGACTCTAAAGTGAGCAGAGGAAACTATTTATACATGTACGCGGAAACTAAAGCGATAAAACCAGCAAAAGTCTACTCAGTGTAGTCGCCAACTCACCCACCCCCGATTCCCTTGAATCCCGACCCCGAAACGCTCAGTTGTATGTGTTGTACCAGCTCCCAGTTACTCACGCTGCTTCTGTTTAGTTCGTAAGACCCAAAGTCCCTGTCGCCCTCGGAGGAACCCCGGGGCATCTTCAGCTTTTGTATTTAGTTCCACAGTCAACTCGTCTTATGCTTATTTCGTTTCTGCTCAACTAAATTCTACTACTATTACTATGCGATTCTGCTATTTTCTTACAACTGAACTATTTTTGTAATTAATTTAAAACCACACAAACCCAAACACAAAATAAAAAACAATAAACACTTCTTCTAGGTTATGTAATAATATTTATAAATTAATTAAACGAATAAAAACAGTTAAACAAAGTCCCAAAAGAGAAGAACTTGGCCAGTCAGAACATTGTTTCCAACTCAATCTGCAGTCGCGATCCCTTGCTAATCGTTTTGTGTGATTTATTTCGTAAAATTCAAACTTTCAAATGTATTTATTTACACACGGACTTAATTATACTAAATACTTTGTTATTATATTGAACTCGGCCCCGTTCGTCCTCGGTCGGTTGGTTGCTGCTTTGCTTTTGTTGAAGACATCCGAAAGGCTTTGCTTCTTGTTTTGCTGTATTTTTCGTTTCGGGTGAGTATTTTCTTTACACGTATTGCCTAGTTTTTGTTTTTATTTATTATTATTAAACATTTTTGAATGTCGCTCGATGTGTTTGGTTTTTCGGTTGTCTCTTTGTCCTCATTGATTTGTTCGATTTTGCATTTGAAATTTTGTTGGGCCCATTTGAAACCTGAACTTGGTTGTTTCTCTACAAGTAAATCATACAAATTCGTTACGCTTTATTTGTTCACGCACAGATATATATGTACTGGAAATCAAGTAAATTAAGGCACTCAATATACGACAAAGAAATCAATTCGGAAATGAGTAACTTGTTAGTAGATCGATGGAAAGTAAATCAATTTTGCCAAGTACAAATTAGTGCGGTGGTTCGAGTGTGTATCTGTGTCTGTGGTGTGTGTGTTGTGTCCTAGACTAAAGTGTGCTGCATCGCTTAGCACTAACTATCTGGCTTTAGATTACCGTAGCTAATCGTTAACTTGTATTGTACATAAACGTAATTCCTAAATTATGGTGTTTTTAATTAAAGATACATTTTGTCAATGGCACATCTTTTGCTAAATGTAAGACTTTCGCTTTTCATTACTTGTTTTTTGGAGCGTTTGTAGTGTTTGGGCCCCTTATCTTTTATTTTTCTATTCTCTAAGAAGTGTTTCCACCTGCGGAAACGGTGCGGTAAACAATTTTGAGTGTGTGTAGAAATCGAGAAAAATGTGACTCGAAAACGTTTAGATCCCTTTACCAACTGCCCAAGTAGCTTGACTATATCTAGAGTTTACACGTACGAAATGCATTTGTATTTACAGTGGGACAAGATCTCGACTCGCATCCTGCTAAGACGATTAAAACACTTCGATTTAAAAATACATTGAACTACTTAATTGATTATTCATTTACACGTAGATGGCTGCTTGCTAACAATACTTTGGCTTCTGTTTTCTACTTCTTTCTTTTGGTTTTCTTGTGGTAAATTTTGAACGCACTCGTTGCCGAACAAGGCCCCCAACAACAACAGCAACTCTTCGGGGGGTTCCATTGTCCAATTTTGACCGAAAAAGGCACACACAGAGAATATCGAATGACAACGACTATGCACGACTACAACAACACTAACCCTAAGCCATGTCTGCTCCGACCTAGTAGCCGTTGCATCGGATCTCGCCGTAGCGACCTCGTGGCCTCCCGGCTCCGTATGCCGCATATCGCTCATACGCCATGTAGTCCGGCATTTCGTAGCCATAGCCGTGGCCGCGCATACGATTCCTCGGATAGCCGTTGCGGCCACCATCCCCGCCGTGGTACAGCCCCTCCTCGTGGGCGTAGTAGCCGTGTGTGGGTGTGGTCGGTGCTGAATCGATGTACCCTCCTCCCGTTGGATGAGATGCTGGATAATTGCTGGCCGAACTAGCGGCAAATTCCTCAGCCAGTCGCTCCACTAGAGACTCTGGCGTCTGCAGGAATCTCTCGGAGAAGCGTCCGATTTCGGTGGAGCCAAAGGCCTGCAGGAATCCCGGCAATGGCTTGATGTCCTGCGTGGATTTAAAAGGTATTTATTAGTTAAGACTGAAATTTTTAAATGTCTAGCAAGTATGGCGAAATCGAAATACTCTTTCTTTGGAGATACATTGTTTTAAGACCAGGAAGACGCTCAGTGTTTGCGTTATTAAAGTATTTTTAGATTTATTTTTACGAAGATTGCTAGGTTAATAAAACTGCCTATCTATTAGATAATAAATCGAAATACTTTTTCTTTGGAGATACATTGTTTTAAGACCAGGAAGACGCTCAGAGTTTGCGTTTTTAAAGTATTTTTAGATTTATTTTTACGAAGATTGCTAGGTTAATAAAACTGCCCATCTATTAGATAATAATTTAAGTATTCTGTAAATTTAAGTTCATGTTCCTTAAAGCACAAATTTATTTCGATTTAGCCAAAAAAGCTCCATCATAGGTTTACTTACTCTAATTTGTTCCCTAACGATCGGCTCCACAGGCTCCATATTTTCGCCCTCGCCAGCTTCCTTCTTGGTCGCCTTCCGTTTTGATTTCTTGCTCGGAATGAGATCGCACTCGATGATGCGATTGTTGCTGCTGCAGCTGTTGCGATTCCTGGCCGATGTTGCACTCCGCTTCAGGTTGCTCGACTGCTGCAGTTGTAGTTGCTGCTGTTGCTGTTGCTGCTGGAGGAGGGGGGCCAAGGCTGTTGGAACAATTGCCGTCTGGCCAAAACCTATGGGCGAGTTCTGGGGCGCAGGCGGAGTGCGCGGGCGTCGCGGCGTTGGACTCCAGTTGGCCGTCACAGGATGTTGCTGCTGCTGTTGCTGTGCTTGGGCCTGTGCCTGTGGCTGTTGCAAGTGGTAACAAAAAAATCGATTTAGTTCTTTGCCGAGCAGTTTGTTACGCTCAAGTGGCGGGCTCTTGGAAAACTTTGAGCTCCCAGTCCCTGTGCACCCCTAGGCTTCTCCACTCCCCGCCAGCTGGCTGGCGCGTGCTCGCTGCTGGCAGCTCATGTTACCAGGCAACCCCCAAAGAGGGCTCTTGCTCCTCATACTCATCCCTCAAGCAGCTCCAATCTTGCCAGGCAGCCAGCCAGTCAGCCAGCCAGCCGGGTGAAGTTCATCGCAGTGCCCCAAAAATCAATAGGCGCCCCTTTTTCGTTTGAGCTGCTCTGCTGGCTGGGGCACCCTGTAAAAGGCTTCCGGCGTGGGCTCTCTTTGAGAGAGCTTTTCCGTGCTTTCCGCTCGGTTGTGCCCCACTCTCCTGCCGCCGAGTTTTTCAATGAGTAAAGCCGGTCGATGGAGCTAAACGCATTTCGCTTTGGCCCTCTCTTTTTGTCACATCTCCTGCGTGAAGGATGACGAGTGTGTGCCTGCCGAGCGCTGTCATTATCAGGCTCTGGTTTGTGCCTCTGCTTTGGCCTAATTTATCCCCGGCAGGATATGGCCCACCCAGCCCCAGAGCCGCCCCCGCTGATTGCCTCCTAATTAGACCTCCCTTAAACGTCGCAGCGCTTAAATTGCACCTGCAGCTTTAATTTGCAATTTGTCCCGCCCAACGCTAATTAGATTTCAGCAAAGGGGACTCACCGCATGTCCTGGCTGCTCATCGGTCGACTCGCTTATTGGATCACCGCCAGCATCCTGCGGCGTCGTCGGCGCATCCGTGGCCGATGTCTCCTGCTGCAAATTGATTTCCGCACGCCTGGCAGCTTCCGGAGGAGCAGAGCCGGAGCAGGAGCTGGCACTGGGCGGTGGGTTCACCTTATCAGTGCCACTGGCCACCGGCGACGTCGCGCTTATGTCATCTGGAAAATAAGTTGTAGCTTGAGTTGTTTGGGGATGTCTCAGAAAAATCAATAGGGCCGAAAAGATTGCTGATTCCTGGGCTTCCCGTAATTATTTTGTCATGCGTGCAGGCGGCAATCAAGGGTTAAAAACCAGGCCCGGAACATTGACCGTTCGGCGTGGAATCGAAGGGCTTTTTTGCACGCGCTTATCATCATATTTTCTCTGAGGCCAAACAAAAAGTAGGGATAGAGAGAGAGAGTACCGGAGAGAGAGCCGCCGTTCCGGAGAGCCATATGCACTTGTTGAACGTGTTGTGCCTCCCCCTCACACACACACACACCGCCTAAAAAGGAAAAGGGAGAGAGCGGAAGGGCGCTGGAAATCAACAAAAAGTGTAGCGCACTTTTCGGCGCATGCGACTCGGCCTGCAATGTTTACGTATTTGCCATATTTTTTAGCGCCCCCGTTGCACGTTGTTGCAGCTGCAGTTATGGCAGTTACTGCAACGCATTTAAAGCTGCCATCGGCTGCGTCAATAAATCAATTATTGTTGCCAAACGAACTGAATCTAGGTAAGGAGCAAAAGCAGTTTGGATCACAGAATTTGAGTTATATTTAGCTTAAACTAAGTGAAAAGGTATTACTTATAACAAAAATTATTATTAAATAATTCTTTATTCAATTTTTAATATAAAAATTGAATTTTAATAATTATTTGTAGTTCTCTTAGTTTATTACTTCCTTTCTAAATAAATTTTAAAATATATTTTATATTTGGTTATGCGTTTTTGAAATATTTTTGTATATGTTACTATAAAAATAAAGACTTAAAAATTGTGTTTTTTTCTGATTTAGTAAAAAAACAAATATTTAACTAATCGTGCTTGATATTTTATCAAACAAAATATTAAAAATCGCTTTGGTACAACACCTAAATTCCTCTACATGTTCCCTAATCACATACATAAAATATTATTTAGCGGAGTTTATTTAACAACTAGAGTCTGTCTAATCTCATTTGGTTTTAATTATTTTTCCGCAAGTTCTATTTATAAATGAACAAAATATTAGTTCGTCTTGGGTTTCATATTTCATCGAAGACTTCTGTGTTAATTAACGAGGCAACGGAAGCGGAGGAAGTCGGACTTAATTAAATATTCCGCTAGCTCCCTGTGTGTAGTAATGATACCTCCTAAATTGCATTCGCTTTTGAGGTGCTCTCCCTCTCTCGCTTTGGACATTGATTTTTGCCTCAATATTGCGCTGACCGAGTATCGGGAGGTTGAGGTTGAAGTCGAACCCGAGCCTTGGCTATTGCACCGGGGAGCTGTTCCCAGTCCCCAACCTCTGGTGATTCCTCCACCGAATCCTCTTCCAGGGTGTCGCTGGTTCCTCCCTTGATGGATGTATGTGTGGGTCTGAGTGTGTTTGTGGGCGTCTAGGGTGTGTTTGCCGTCTGTGTGGGAGGCTTCGTCTAACGGTAGTAAAGCGGCAACCACCGCATTACGCTGTAAAGTTCATTTACATGCTGGCTGTGATGACATTTCACGCATACGAAAGACACCCTTAGACGCCCCAGTGTGTGTGTGTGTTTTGTGTGTGAAAGTCAAACACCCATTGATAACACACACACACACAACCAGCACGTTCGTTTGCACTGCGAAATATTTAGAAAAAAAAGCTGTGTGGGCTCACTTCGCACCTGGTGGGTCACCGCCACATCCCCGTTCCCTCCCACAGCCACGGTTGACTTATTGATTTGCACACACGACAAAAAAATTAAAAAGCCACACATCACAGGGCAAAGTCGCTTGTCGGCTGTCGGGGATTCCAGGGGATTCGCGTGCCTAAATAGACAGCTAATTTTGAGGTCCTCTTAAGCGCCATGACGTAGGCGCCCCCGCCGAAACCATCCCCTACGAAAGCACCCCCATACCAGACCTCCTCCCGTCGGGAAAACGGAAGTATTTCAGCAGTTAACCAACGCTGATTGGTTGAGTGTTTGCAAAACGTCGGCTTTGCCGAGGGAGTCCAAGGGAGGGCTGGCGGAAAAACCTGAAATCGGACATTGCTAACGCAGAAGGCGGAGGAGGAGCACCTCGTGCTGGTGAGGAGCTTTGCGGACGACACTCCGGACAACGCTGACAACGATGACGGCAACACGAACGGACAGTTCTTGCATTAATTTGCATGCGGAATCAAGCATAAAGCTATGTGCCGGCACAGTGGGTGCTATAAGAACGAATCCAATATGTGTCCTGGCTTGGAGTGGCAATGACTCTGCCTTTTGGTTTTCAGTATCTTACAAATTATATGAAATATTATTTATTTAAATGAAAAAATATTTATTCCAAGAAATTTCCTAGTGGTGAATTTCCTTTTTTTGTTCGCAGTTTTCTTAATATTTACTTTATTTTCCAGTTAATTGATACCAAAACTGACCACCTGATTCCCATCGCCACCCACAGTGCCTCCAATCGCTGATTTCAGCTGGACTGACTGCCACCCCTTGTACTGACTTTCAATACTTGTTACATAATCCGCCCTGACATATGTTTGCATAAATTTACGAATTCCCCGCGGCCGCGCATAATTGCGAATTAAATAGAGTGTAATGAAGGAGCGACAGGCGACGCGATAAAAGACTGACAACTTACCCGGAATATCGAGCGGCGTGTCCGTCCGGAGAGCTGCCTCGGGCACCGGGGCTGCCTGAAGCTCCTCCTCCTCGAAGTCTCGCCCATCGGCAGGACAGTGGTACGGCACACAGGAGGCGGACTCCACTGACATGTTCACCGGATACTCGCCACTGTACACCGGCGTGCTCTGGCTGCTGTCGCTGCGGGCTCTTGTGCTGCAGTTGCTGATCCCACTGTCCGTCCCGGTGGCGCTTATCATGGGCGGTGACGTGGTCAGCCGCTGAGCCGGCGAAGCTGCTCCCGAAGCCTCCACCTCGATGTCTGGATCCTCGAGCTTCGGCGTGGCCGCCAGCGGCAGGTGTGGCAGGTGCTGCTGCTGGGCAATAGCATGTTGCTGCTGCTCGCTGTAGCTGCGCAGTGGCTCCAGGTAATTCGGCGGCAGCACTGTGCGATTGGGCGCCGGCGTGGAGGAACGCCCGGGTGGAGCATAGTGGGGTGTGGGTCCGGTGTAGCCACCGAAGCCACGGCTTGAGTACGAGGCGGAAGAACTGTACGGCGATGGAGCGGGCTGCTCATAGCCCGACGGGTGATGCGGCTGCTGCGCCGGATGCTGCTGCGGCTGCTGCTGGTACGGATGCGGCCTGGGCGGGTAGTGCAGCACGCTGGAGGGGATCAGCTGCTGGCCAGCGGGCGTGAACATGCCCTGGTGGTGCTGGCTGTAGTGCGGCGAGGCGTACGGAGCATAGCGGTAGTAGTTGGACATGTACGTGGCACTGGACATGGACGAGCCGTAGCCGTAGCCGGCGTACGGATGGTAGCCGGTGTAGCCGGACCTGTAGGGCTGCGGCGGATAGTGCGACATGGCGGGATGAGGGGCCAGATGCTGATGGGGATGGTGCTGCTGATCGTAGAAGCTGGCCGGATACCGGTCCGACATGGTGCTCCCTGGCTGGAGTTCTCGCTAGCTCAAAAGCTCCTCACTAGCAACTGGAGGCTAGAAGTCGTCTGCCCCGTCCCGCTCCGCAAAGCCACCATATTGCCAGTTGCTGCTCGGGTGGTGTCCGCTTACATGTGACCACTATTGATTTTCCCCTTCAGCCACAGTCGCAAATCCTTTGGCTCGCCTTTCCTATCCTTGTCTGGCCACGCTTGGCTGCCCTTTATTTATGTTGGAATCAATTTTCGCCACACTTGCAGTTTTCTTATTGTCCTCCTGTGAATGGAGCGAGCCGAGAAAAGAGAGAGCAAAGTGGGTGGGTTTATTATCAAACGAAAATAGTGTCGTCCTGCGTCGTTTGTCCCGTGTCCCTGTTCCCTGCTCTTTAATGGCGCTCCGGAAATGGGAATGCCAGTGGCGAGATCGTTAAACAGTTTCCCATGGTTGGGACTAACGAGACAATTGCGTACAGTGCCACAGACAATTCAATTAACATCTGACCAATAACATTTTATGGGGACTACATGGTCTGGGCTCTGTAATGGCAGGGGCATTATGAGGTTTAAGGACTACTTATTGGACGGGGATAAGCAGATAAGCTCTCACAGAGTTTCTTTAAGACTTATGAAGTGTTGGAATATTATAAATATTATTAGAAAAATAAACAAAATATGTAAGGATTCTTTTAAAAGATGACTTAAGTATGCAACAAAAATGATAAAAAAAAACCAATGCGTGAGTAGGAAATTTAATTAAATTTAATACACCTATCTGATATATGTTAGTTTTAAGGTTTCAAAAATAAGAAACGAAAAAATCGGAAATAAATATCTCTTCTCTATTTATAGCTATTAAAAATATATAAAAAAAAGTATCTATAAGCCCATCTCATTCTCTTATCAAACCTACCAATCCGGAAAGCGCTAATAGCAATCCAGTCCAACTCCCTCCTCGGAGGGAATTCCAGCCCAACCCCCTCATCGTAACATCGTCGGATGTACGAAATTCGCAAATGCCTGCAGCTTGGATACTTGAGTTTAACTGAGTGCAATCCTGGCATTCCTCACATGCTAATGAGAGCCTGCAACTCACAAAATATCCCAGCCATGTTATGATGCACAAATTGCGGTTGCTCTGGAGAAGTCTCATTTTTTGGAGGGAATGGGAGATGGAAATGGCAACGGGGGTACTTGAGGGATCGGAGAAGAGCCGCCTGCAGGAAGGACACCGACGGGTGGCTGCATCTCTTGATGGGCCATGCGCAAAATTCCGTTTGTTTTGCACTCACGCACAGGCAGCCGAGGCACCACAACAGCAACAGCAAACAGCCACTCAACTTATCGAGCGCATCTCGCATACACACGCCCCACACCGCACACTCACATTCTCGCACACACATTGAATGAATAACCACATGCATTTTGGCCGCATGCAAACCGTTAATGAGCCACAAAAGTGCACACATCTGGAGTGGGATTGATAAGGGCCAGTGGGTGAGCATGTACGAGGCTGAGGATGTGGGTGGCAACTGGTGGGTGGCAGCTGGTGGGCGGCTGTCCCATGGATGGATGATTCAAAGTCGTCACCAAGCAACGCCGAACGTCTTCTCGCAACCAATGGGTGGCTTCATTCGCCATTCATTCTCCCACACAGGACATTACATATTGGCCTGCGCACATACAGTTTACACGGGGAAAAAAGAAGTCAACTAGTAACCAAATAATATAGAAAATAATTAAAAATTTATAGAGTAACTGGAAAGGATTCTGGCAGGTTTCGAAACCAATTTCTTGAGGATTCTCACAGTTTTTTTCAATTGTAATTACTTGAATCAATGGTTTTTTTTCCGTGTATAGCACTTACTTGTGTGCGTCTGTAAGCTTGCGCTTGACGTGTGCGTTTATTGATTAATAAACTTTTTTTGTGTGCAAAAACACCACAAAAAAGGCGAAAAATAATAATTGAAGAACCCGCGGTGGAGGAGGGTGCAACCAGTCAAGAGGGGTCTAACCTTTATTGATTGGAGAGCCAGAGCGGGTGACGCTCCAAAGGACGATGATGACGGTGATGTCGATGGTGATGTCCTGGCAGCAAATTAGCAAGTTAGGGGTGGAGAAAGGGACAAGGAGCAGGTGGAGGAGGGCCAGGACAACTCTATTAGCAAAGTCAAACTCGGGGGCGGAGTGGATAACATAATCAATGTAAACACAAGCTGGAAGAGAGCGGCACGGAGAGCCATTAGCCGGCTGAGAGAGAGCTTGCTCTCCCAGGAGACACACAGAGAGAGGCAGAGAGAGAGCTTTTCGGTTGGCCAAGCCAAAGGGTTAGGTGAAACAAAAACGCCAGCCGTAAATGAAATGAGCCTCGAAATAAGTTAAGTTAAGCAACTGCAATCGGGGGAAGTCTGGCTCTCTCTCCCGTGCCCCCTGCCGCTGCCGCTCACAGGATCCTGCGACTGCGACCCAGCGACAGGAAACGGAAGTTGAGCACAACGGCAGCCGTGTAAATGGCGATGGATGCTGTATGCGCTAGTGGTGGTGGTGGCGGTGCCTCTTTTTGGGACAGTGCGACACAACAGAGCCGACAGGAGCAGCATGAGCAGCAGCAGCACCCGTGGCAGCAACAGCCTCCCACTCACTGCCGCCGTGTATATATAAATCAATAAAAACAGCAGCCCGAGACGGGTTTTCGCCTCAGCTCTTGCACTGTTTCCATCCAGTGTTGGTTGCCTTCTGTACTTTGTTTTCTTTTTTCTTCTTCTTTTTTTTGTGCCGTTCTTCTTTCTGCGTCCAGCCGGGCCAAGAGTCGAAGCAGGAGCAGGAGGAGCTCCTGGTGTACACAATCATTACACGGACCCGCGCGCGTCACACGCTGCGTATGTGCAATGTGGCCTGGCACTCGAGCTCGAGTCGCGACTCGCGCGAGCTTGGAGCGCCCGAATGTATGCATCGGAATATGGCGATTTAATTGAGTTTCTGCTGCGAGAAGGAGGATTTTCAATAATTGGGGCAGCGATGCAAGTGCGTGGGAGTATTTCACAAATATGCTAAGATAAAGAATACATTTTGAGGCATTGTGTGACAGTTTAAGATAATAGGAGGGGTTGGAAGGCTTTAAAAATAGTAGTTTAGTGCCTTACACTAAAAAGCAAATATTTTGTTGTAAGCTGTTTAGCTCTATATTGCTCAAGGGATAAACTTAACATAACATTTTATAAGTTAATTTATTTAGAAATAGTGAATTATTGTCTTTGTTAAATAATATATTTAAAATATAATGATGAGAAACTTGGAACCTATAAAAGTTGTAGATTATTATTATTGAATAAACAAGCATAAAGGATTTTTAAAAGGAGTCCCCTAATAGAGCTATCTCTTGTTTATAGTAACTTTCGAACTGTTTTGAACAGAAAAACAAATAAATATTTTAAGCTACAACTATACAAATTTTAAGAAAGGAAAGAGTACAACTTTTTAGTTACCTTTAAACCGGGGAAGATGTTTCTTTTTTGTTGATGTATTTGCGATAAAGGTTTGGCTGCTCCACTTGTAATGACTTTTACTGCTTAAAATGTTTCAGTTTTATTTTACGCCTCCGAAAATTCAATTTCCACTAATTTAATTCGATTAAAAACCTCGCCTCTGATTTTCGAAAACTCTCCCCACGGTTTTCCCGTTTCAACACACCACGAAATACCGTTGAATTTGAAATTCTGGCCGCAGTTCACAATGGCTGAGAGCGAGAGCGTCACTTCCCCCACAGACCACGGACACTTTTCCACCTTTCTCTTCGACAGAAGCGCGGAAAAATCGAAGAGCAAACGACAGAGGCAGACGGCAAGCGAAAGGCCAAAACGATCGGAGCACGGCGGCGTCACTCGGACGGAGGCCAGAGCTCGGAGCGAGTGGCGTTACGTATACGCAGCGGTGTGCGGCGCGCGCTAAAGTCCAACGTAGACTGAAATGCGATACGCGGGCGCGCTGCCTTTTATACCCTTGCCCGCCGAAGGCCCCGAAGCCGAAGAAGCAGAAAAGCTGGCAAAAGACAAGCACCAGAGAAAGGAGCAGACGTAAAGCAGCGAAAACAAAAAAAAAGGAAAACCGAGCGAATGGAACCGAGCTGCTGCTGCTGCCGCCGCTGCACTGGGAACTTTGTGACCCGATTCGATGGGCAACCTGCCCACATGCGCGAGCGAGCTTTCCGCCGCCAGCCGAGGGCGGAAAACCCGCTGCACTCTCTCGCTCTCGCGAGAAAATGCCATTTGAAACTATTCACTTTGCTTACGAATTAGAGCACAAAACAGAAACCAAACCAAAACAGAGCGGCGAGCCGAAAGGAATCTAGAACGTGGCGTTACTTCTACCAGGGAGAAAGGGGAGGAGGCGAGGACCTCACGGAGAGATGTGCGAGAGAACGCAGGGAGTGCGCAGCGAATTTTCCGCCAAAGTCCCGTTTGGGGGTTTCCCACGTTCGGTGTGTGCATGAGGTATGTATAGGCTCGATTTATCGATGTCCGGGCCACGGATTTCCAGCTCCACCAATATACAATGCGAAAAGCGTAGCACGCTTTCCGGCATAGAGCTCCACACCACCCAGTGTGCGCCGGGGGAAGGTTCTCCGCTCCATTTGCTTCCCGTGAACCTGTGGCATTTTGGCCAGGTCCAACCTCAGATGATGACCGATAAGCCGGATGGGTAGACTGATAATCAGGCAGGTGAAAAGCTCACACGGGCTGCCGTCACTCCAAAAAGTTGCCGAAGTTTTTAGATTGGTTTTCTGAACTCGAAATACGTTGTCATAACTCTTTCTAAAACTAAACTTAAAAGTAATTGATTTTTGGGTTATGATATCGAAAGATCAGTCTAAAGTTTAAACTATAACATTTGTTTAGTTCTATTAATAGTCTTGAAATAATATAAATATTAAACCTTTTCTTAAGCTGACAGGGAAAACTTAGGCAAAAAATTTGGAAAGAAGTATTCCCCGCAACTCGAAGATAAAAGCTTCATCCTTTACAAATTTTATCACCTCAGGCAGAAGAACGTACACTATGTCTTTGGAAAAACACTGCAGAATTTTTAAAATGCCTTAGCTGTCGCCCAATCAATGATATGGGAGTCCCCTTCCGGCTACGCGCCTGGGTTACATGAGCCTTGTGCCGCCACCGCTCGGCCACCCACTGCGCAGTCTCCAGGCAGGCTCTCTCGCAGTCCGCGCGTGCACGTGCTTCGCTGCGGTTTTCGCATGCCAGCCCAAAGAGGAAGGCCCTCAAAATATTTGGTGGGCGCAAAAAAGTCGGAAAAACGTAAACAGTGTGCGCACGCAACGAAGGAACAGAGTGGGGTAGGATGAGCTCCGCGCGTCCTGGCCGGGGGTGGTGCTGTTTCTGCGCCGCGCTGCTATTGATTACGTAGACGACAAACAGGGTGTTGCTCGGGCTCAATTCTTTACTACATACTAAAATTTAAAAGTAGTCAACAGACAACAGGGACACTTTGGACGACGGACGACGAACGATTGATCACAGAGGAGGGACTCACTAGCCGAACCAGTGGGCCCCCATGCAGTCGCGGGTCCACTCCGTCTGGCAGACCCAACACCACTCGAATCCGCAGCCAGCGCGTGTACAGACCATGTGCATGCAGCCGCCTGGAAGAAGAAGGGGCAGAGGCAGGGGGGTTCAGTTACGAGCCGCTTCTTGGGCCTTCCCCCGCCCACAAAAACTCACCATCTCGCTCCGTGGGCGTTCGACATTTCGGACAGGGCTTGGTACTGACTTTGATGGTGACATTGGTGGCCTCCTCCCATCGCGCCTCGGCAGCTCGCTGAGAGAAGCGTGTGATTACACAAGCGGGCAATGGTGTTGCGCACACTTACATTCGGGTCCACGGTGTACTCGCAGGAGTTCTGGGCACTGGCCTCCGTCCCCTCGGGCAGGCACTCCCCGATGTGGTAGCCCTGCAGGCAGTTGCGGCAGAAGACATAGCCGCAGCCGTTCTGGCAGGTCACCTTGCGGCAGTCCGGCTCCACCAGCAGCCCCATGCCACAGCCTGGCTGCGGGCAGAGCACTCCGCCCGCCTGCAGGACATACTCCTCGGTGGCGAAGCGCTGATAGCGCTCATACTCCTCCCGGGTGAGCAGCTTGAAGTGGTGGATCTCCTCGATGAACGAGTGCTCGCAGCCAGCGGGACAGGGCAGGGTGTAGCCGAAGTCCGGATGCGGCATGAACTGGCGCTCGCCCAGCCGAGAGCGGCAATAGTGGCGGAAGCACTCGATGCAGGTGACGTGCTGCGAGGCGCAGGGAAAGACCAGGACAGTGTCACTGTGAAAGGAGATAAGGATAAACCATTATATTATATTAATTGAACGGGTCGAGTATTAGTTTCTTCATGTAACCACCTTACATCCGTGCAGGCCAGACAAGGCACATCTTTGATGTTGTTCTTGATGAGGTTCAGCGGAGCAGCAAAGTCCTTCTCGCCGCCGGAAACATGCTCCGCGCACTTGAAGAAGAACTCGGCAAAGGGCGGATCCCCGGCCTCGTTGTCCACACAGGCCACCTCGAGGCTCTCGCAATGGCCGGGAATGCGACGCGACTTGAGCACATCGTCCCAGCACTCGGGGTCACGGTGGACAGTGAAGGCGCCGCCTTTGCAGAGGGAGCAGCGCACCCGCAGCTTGCCGTTGCACAGCTTGTCGCACTGGCCGCAGTGCACGAAGAAGTGGGCCTTGGCGCGGACACGTTCTGGCGGAGACTCGGGCGTTAGAAGCAAGTTAGGCGAAACAACCTGTTGCGCATACCCTCGTCGGTGATGTTCAGCCTCTCCTCGCTCTCGAGCTGCAGATCCAGCAGGGTTTCGTTTAGCGGCTTCGAGGGCTCCTCCGCCAGCGACGGCTCCTCCTCCTCCAGCGTGGCCGACTGGATCTTCTCGCGCCGCACCGGCGACCGCAACTGGATGGCGTGCAAAACGCTCTGTTGGCCCAAATCGCACTGCTACTGAAAGACCAGGAATTTTAGCACGTTACGTGGGCTGGCTGTGCCGACGGCAACTTATTCTACCTCTATGGTCGTGGCATCGCTGAGCTCCTTGCCCGCAAATATAATCTTCACCTCGTCCGGCTGCAGGCCGAGCTGCGGGGCCACCAGTTCCTTCACGTTCTTGATGTCCCACTGGGGCTCCAGGTTCACCGACAGCGTCTTGCCCGTGTTCGTCTTCACGTAAATGCTCAGCGTGTGCGTCAGCGTCTTGCCACCGAATTGCAGGAGCTCCAGCATTTTGCGTACAAAAGTGGCAATAAACTTGAAAATAAAACTCATTTGGCCAAAAGTCGGTGTTAGTGTGCCCGCCGTCGTGGAAGTCTCTTATCACTTACGTGATGACAACGAGAACAGTGTTGGAAAATTAGCTTTTTCTTATCAAATCTGTCTATATTGGCGCGAGAATTTAAAAACAGTGATTTGATTCTCCCGCTCTGTTTTAATTGTATTTTAGGTGAAAAGTTGATTTCGTTTATACATAAATTTGTAAATTTGTGCAGCCTCTCGAATCTCAAATTGTATAATTTG
>JAEIIJ010019437.1:0-22090 GCA_018904815.1 Drosophila ogumai | reverse complement strand
TTTTTTTTTTCAGCGAGCTGCTGCTCAAACCGTTAGATCTCGTGCCCATCGCTGATCCAAACTAAGCCGCATTTTACTTTCTGTTCGCCGCCCGTGGAACCATTGAGTCTGGAGCGGAGCGAAGCGGCTTAGCAATTAAGCCGGGGAAAAATGCGGAAAATGCGACAGGGAATGGCATGGGTTTGCACTCAGAAATAGTTACGTTACTTCTTTATGAACATTTTTTTTAAGCTAAAATGCACTCAAGTCAGGCAAGTTTGTTTTTTAAACAAAAGGGAGTGGAAAAGAAAAATTATTAAGCCAGTAAAAAATGAAGGAAAATGTTGTCTTAAAAGCTCTTCAAAAATAAGCTGATAATTTATAAAAAAAAAAATATATTTTCTAAACTTATTTTCTCTTTTACTTTAGCTTTATTATGTTAACTAGTGTCCTAAAAATTTTCTCCAAGTGTCTCCTACGTGCCAGCTGCATAACAGTGAAACTTTGGCCATAATGAGTCCAAAGGCTTTTGGGCCAGGTCGCCGGGACATGTGATGATGGGCCGCTGCTAATTTCCACTTGTCTCTCCGCTCTCTTGGCAAACATTTTTCCAGCCTCGGCGGCGGGATTTTCCTTTTGAAATTCCCCAGCTGAGGCAGGTAAGAAAGGGACAAGCTGGGAATAGTTACCGGGATGTCTGGGCCACGGTAAATAGTTTCTTGGGAAGAACAGATTATGACAAGTTTTTAATCACCAGAAAAGTCTAAGGAAGGGCTACATAGGCCAGGCCGGGTCATCGTCGTCTGTCGTTGACGATTGAAAAACGCTTTGGAATTTTTATTATCGACAAGAGAACCGGAGCTTCAGAGACACCGAGATGGAGCTGCCGAGGCGTTGGCTTAATTACATATACGTTTTTATTTTTGGGGCCCTGCTACGTGAGTTTGAAGTATTATTGAAGTGTGCGCATTTCGGGTTTTATCTCTCGAAGGAGTGGGGAGAAAAAAATAGAAAAAAAGAAGTTCTAAGCCCAAGATTAACGATGTCAATTGTCAGCGGCATGAGGAGCATTCCTAATGCTCACTGAGGGCACTGTAGGAAATGCTTAGTCTGCACTTTATTTGATCAACTAGCATGGGGGCATATTCATCGTGTCCGACAACAATTAGTTTCCTGCCCCGATAGTGCTACCCACTAGGAGGAGAAGGAGGGTCATTCACATCTGTTGAGTCATCCCAGCCAGGTTCCCAGACATACGGAATACTTACTGCAATCGATCCTCGGCGGGGCCACCTTTCAGCACATCACTGACTGCTATCGAGGGATCGCCGTTGGCGAAGTGCGGATTATCACGTCCACCGGAAACGGCAATGCCGAAGCCATATCCCGGAACCCGGGTCACAGCCACTGTGTGGTACTCCCAGGTGGTGCGATCGCCCTGCAAAAATTAAATAATTATAAATTAGATTAAATTCTATACATTTTTTGTATGACATAAGAATAGAAATATCTAATTTAATTTATGTAACTCTACTTTACATTTTTTACCCTATAAAAACCCACAGAAAAATAATTGTTTATAAATTTCATTTTCAAGAAATAAAATACAGTTTGTATATTTTTAAGCCATTTGAAGAGAGATAACATTTCTCTATCCCATGATTTGCTGTCGTTTTCAATTTATTTCAATATATTTTAATTGGAATTTGTTAAGGATGGCTGCCAGGCGGAAATGCACATGTGACTTCCGTTTCTCCCTTCGCTTTACATACTCGTACCCGGGCCCTTGAACGACGACCCATGAACAATTCAATTTTATGCACTAGAGGTTCCAGCAGGAATGCATAAAAGGGTTAGTGGGATAGTAATAAAAATAAAAATAAAAATAAAGCCAGAAATGGTACTTGTTTTGTGTGCATTTGCTGTGACTTAATGGTGTTTTCTTTTTCTGGTTTTGTGATGGATGCACATGACAACAAGCGGAACTAAATAAAGCTATAAAGCTATTTGTTTACGAATGGATTTTGATTGAAAAAGGAAACTGAAATTAAAGATAAATAAGTGTATTTTGTAGAGGTAAATGGATATTATAAAAGAGAATGGATAAGGTTACAGATTGAGGAACTAGAAAGGTGGCATATAAATTGATTTAATGACTTTAGAGAGCTTTCTTTTGAGCCAGAAATATTCTGCTTAAAACTAGAAGTCAAAGAAATCTAATAAATCAACACTAATCATTAATAATTATCTACGTGTTAGTTTTTTTCATAGTATAAAACTTTCTTTTGTTTAACAGACACGCACACAAGAACTTTGACTATAATTTTCAAATTTCCCTTTAATGAACACCCGCATAAAAATACCCAACTTCATAATTCAACAAGTTTCGGTATTTAATTGATGTTTTCATTCAGTCTCCACACATTTTCACTCCCCATTTACCACCTGCAATTACCAAATCACTTTAGTTTGACTTCATTTACCCTCACAGCAGGCGATGGGCTGGAACTGAGTTCCCGAATCGACCGACACACAACCCCCACCATTAAGGCAAAACTCAATTGAGAGATCCGAGTCAATCTCTCAATCATTACACAAATCCAATACAAAATGAAGATAAATCAATTAAAAACAAATCCCATCAAGCTGTTTCCAAATCCTGCATGCAATAGCCGTGATTCACTTCTCGCCGCTTCGAAAATGCAATCAATTTCAAATCTGTCGTTTGGCGAGCCAGCCAATCCCCTTTAAAATTTGAAAAAAATTAAATCGAAATTTTTTTCCATGCGCGGCTCAGGTGGGCGCCACAAAAATAATTTTAACAGCCAGACGCAACACGACGCATCCAATTACAAAACTCGACAAAAAAGCACACAGATTCCACGCGTGGGCTGGCGGCTGCCTTAGTATAAATAATAAACAATAAAAAGATAAACACAATTAACTAACAAAAAAATACAAATTTCAGCTAGTCGCGTGGGCCATAATAAATATTTATAAACTTTTATTTCTGCTGCAGTCTGGGCCCTCTGCAGGTGTATATGAATTTGCATCAGACTGAATCAGAGATCTTTTTTTTTTGTTTTTGGTTTTGGTTATGCTTCGCTTGCATTAAGAAATAAAAAATAAAGGCGAGCTGCAGGGGGAAGTCGAAAACATGAAAGAAGATTTATGAAATGTTTATGTTGCGGGATTTTTTGACCGACTTAATGCATTTTGATGGGGGCGGTAGAATTATAATTAACTTAATTGCAAGTGAAATTAGTTGGAGATTTAATGGGGTGCAGCCAAAGGAAGGCGTGCGGAAAAGACTTTCTTTACGGCAAATATATGTATGTAGGAGTAATTAATCTTGTCGTGTGTGTACGCCGGAAAGTTCTCTTTGGTTTTCCGAAAAGCATAACCCTGAAGAACTTTTGTAACTTAACCTTCATCTGCTAATGCCCAGGCATTCATCAGATTGTTTATCTACTGTTTATCTACTGGGTTCTACTGGTTCTACTCCACCCTTTTTGTATGCCATAATTTAAGTCACAGCAGTTTGATTTATGGCCCAGTTAGTGCGCTCTCTTAATGACTTTAATTATGAGGAAAATACTGCTAAGCTTATGCTTATGCTTACCACCAGCATGTTGTTAGGGACATAGTCCGGAAATTTCATTGTGTTTGCCTTAATTTGGTTTTGGTTTCGTTTGGCGTAGATAGAAATGTCTGTCATACAATGCACTTTGAGCGAGTCAAAGCGATTAATTTGATTATTTAATTGGTATCGTATGACATGTTTATAGAGATTTCATTTGTGTATTTGTATCACTTGTTTGCTTTGCGATATCGCTTTTTTGAATGCACGTAATTTGGGCACTTGAAGCACGCAGAAAATAAACACATGGATAATTATAAGTATAAAGGGGAATAAATAACAAAAAGGAAAAAGAAATAATGTGCAAAATTGAGGAATTTCGCGATAATAAAGTTTCGAGGCTGATGTCACTTTCAATTGGTGTTGTTGTTGTTAACACGGCGTAATATATAATATTTAAATACTTCTATTTAGCTATCTATGTAGCTGCGGAAAACCCCACAAATTGAGGTAATGATTTATAAATAAGCTTTTTTTTATTTGCTGCAACTTTACGGTGTTTAGACTTTGGTTTCGATTTCAGTTGCGATCTCAATCTCGTTTTTTTTTTCGATTCTATTGGGAGTCGATTTGCATATATATGTATATATATATATAGGCAAATACCTGAACGAGGCGTCATCGAGTGGCTCTCGCAGATACTTAACACTCCCATAAAGTTTCGGTGCAAATTAGCATGTTATACTCCAACACAGCTATGAGCACCTCACGAATGGGAAAAGTATCTCATAGATGTCGACCATCTAGCTCTCTCCCTCTCTGTGTCTGTAGAGACATTTGCATCGTGCAAAAGGTTTCTTGCCGCCAAGAGGCAAAAGCCAATGACCAGCCAACTTTGCGTTGCAAATTTGGAGCGGAGCGCCGCGTGGCGGCGTGCAACAATCGTCCGTATCTGTTGGATGCACCGAAAGTGAAATGTTCACAGCTGCGCTCCGCTGAGCATTACGGATTGGATGTCGGATTGAGCTATAATTTCTGTTTCCCGGTTGCCCGGTATCTCACAATTATTCTCTGTTGCTAAATGGAAATTTCTTTTGATATTTATTGGCTTTAATTTTGAAAATTGTAAACCTTTAAGATAAAAGTAATCAGGGAATTTATGTCTTTCTGGTACATTTTATATTATTAAATATTTTCTTGTTGATTTTTCTGGTTATTATTCGCGTGTAGCTTTAAGATTTCACTTGATTCAGCTTTATTTGAGCCTTACAATCAAAGATTGTTAGTTCTTTTGATTGAAACTTCACTCTGCATCTTGTGGATGCATCTTTCAGATAGACTTCACTTCACTATTTCTATCTATTGGCATTACCGCTTTCGTAATGAACAAACACACACTCGGAGTGGGAAAAGATGGAATAGCAGAATGAGGGAGCAGATATTGCGAGGTGTATCTGTAGTATCGCTTGGATACGTCGCGCCGTCGCAGTTGTCCGCTGGCGGAAAACCGTTGACGTTGACGGCTTGAAACACGCTTCGAAACTGTTTGTTACCTACGATTGTGGCTGTGGATGCCAGCCAGTCGGCCAGCCAGCCAGCCAGCAGGCAACGCGATCCAACGGAGCGCAAAGCGGACGGCGGGATGAAGGCGCAGCGCAAAACAAACATGAGAATAAATACCAGACTTCGTCGGCGTATCTGTGAGATACAGGCGTATCTGTGTGTGCGCTCGCTTGGATGGTGTTGGTGTGCGGTTACGTTCCACATTTTGTATTTTATTGAAAGGCCGGAAAGAAGGCAGCGGACACGAAAATGTAAACAAAAACGGAGAAAAAAGAGCCAGGCGCAAATAGAAAATATTTGATAAACTTGTGTATGAAAGAGATTTTCAGATTGGAGTTCTTTTCACACAAAGTGCGGGTCACTGTTGTGGGTGTGTGTGTGTGTGTGTGAGTGGAACGTATCTGCAGAATAGAAACTTAACCATCAAGAAATGGAATGGAATATGAAAGAAAATGATCCGGTTTCTTCATGTCTGAGGAGGATCAAAGGAGATGGGCCACATCAAACAAAGGGTGGGATTTCATCATGAATTGAAAATAAAAGAGTATAGAAGGGATACTAAAAAAGATAAATATACATTTTAGGGATATATATTTCATTCAAATAATAAGAGAAAATTAACTTAACAACTTTTTTTCATATTTTATTTAATGTTTTGATATATAAATGTTTTAAATCTCATATAAGAATGTTGCCTGAATCTCTCCAGTTCAATTGCTTTGAACATTTTCCCAATCTTGGCCATAAATCTCAATCTATTCCCTGATTTGTCCATCTATTCCGCATTGCTTTTCTGCCACTTGAAAGGCGAAGAAGCAACGAAAAGTTTAAAAGTTCACAACTTGAGGCAGCGGCTGCAACTTCAATTCAATTAACTAGCTTCTGGGATCATGTGCAGCGGCCGTTGGTCAACAATGGCATATTAATTCAATCAAGAGATCCCTTATTAAACGTTTAAACGTTTAAAGTGACAAACATGAGACTCCGGAGCGAAAGAGATCACTCCATTACGCGACGAATCAAGTCGGGAATGACACAAGCACATTCTGTGAATTAAACTTTATACATTAAAGTGCAGGCGATGCAGAAATGGTTGCATTCATGAATTTTAAAGACAGCTAAAAAGCAAAGAACGAGCTTTAAAGAGTGTTCAGGGGTAGGGTAGAGAGGGTTCCATATGCAGATAAGCATGTATACAGTGAAGCTTGCTTTAAAAAAATAAGATTGACTTTATAAATAAGATATTTAATAAAATAGAGCTTTAAAAGGGGTTATACATTTCTCAATATTTATTTTTAAATATTTCAAAAATCGAGTTAGGAAGGTTCGAGTTATCCAAGTTATACTGTACATAGCTTTTCATATATGTACATAGATGGTGTAGGAAAGTAATCCACCGTGCTGACTGTCAGCAACTGAGACTGCAACTGACAGCAGCATCCAGCGACCGGGTCCCCGCCTCCAGAATCGCGCATATTTATGCAAAATTAAAAGCAAATCAACAAGGCAGGCAGCTCCCCAGTCCGATTTCCATTTCCAAGCTCAATCATCAGCATAGTTTTTCTCCGTCTTCCCCGGGAACGATGGCAAAAAATATGTAAACGATTCTGACGCCACTGCCAATACCACAAAAGCACTGCCAAACAATGGGACAACACTAGACTGGAATTCCTATAAAGTCGAACTTCTTGTTCGTGCCAAAAAAAAAAAACCTATATATAGTATATATAATGGAGAGAAAAACAAAAGACAGACGTCTCACACTTGGCCACTAAAACAAAGGCAAATATTGTTGAGCTTTTGGGAGCTGCCCAGATATTGAATTGCCTTCATTGAATGCTGGGGATATTGAATACTCGAATATTTTGGGGTCAAATTGAAGACAATGGCAGCCTCCATTGCAGATGAATAAATCATACAAGGCCCCGGGTTAGATCCCATCTAAACGATCGCTTTAAATTTGTTCAACACCTACCGAGATTCAAGAAGGGACTAATCTCCGGCTCTCACGCAATTTATCAATGATTTAATGCATTTTTAATCTATTTCTGTTTTCGTACAGTCTTTTCTTTATTCCCAGAGAGAGGAGGGATCAGGTAGGTAGAGAAGACCGTTCCTAGGGGCATGTTCAGGTACCTAAAGGTCATCGTTGTGGATGGTAAGTATTGTTGTAGGGCAACGAAATCCACTCACAAAACCCTACAAAAGTGGTTGCAATGGTTCCTTCTCTGCTGGGCTCTCTGCTCTTTGCTCTTTATGTTTTTTGTACCTCAATTGATAAACAATTGACTCTTGTGCTCACACATACACAAGCAGGAAAATGCAATCAACCATGACAATTTTAATTTAAGTGTTCATACCCTCCCCTCTAACCAGTATATATTTTTTTTTCTGCAGGGGTAGGATAAAGTTTTACCCAGGAAACTTGGCATTGCTGTTGCATTTGGCTTGCCAAAAAGTTCTGTTTCTCCACACTTCCTCTATCTTCTACGTTTTATTTATCGAAGAGACACGACACCAAAGTAAATAAGTTTTGCAGCAATAGGATTTTTATCGAGTTTTGTTCTTGTTTAATGATACACTATGCAGTCTGTTAGTGTTTTAAGTTAGTCCGCTTGCCGCAGAGGGTGTTCCAGATGTTCAAGCTGTGATTTCTTTTCAATGAAAAGAAAGAAAATATACAGAAAATACTGGGAATGTGTGAAATTAGCTGGTGATATACGTTCCTTAATTATCAGATTTCTTAAAACCATTAATCAACAGCTGAGGGGAATGAGTGTTGAAGCAATTGTGCAAGGTGTTTCTCCAATTCCTCGAAACTTAACTGTTCCAATAAATATAGCTGCTATGATTATCTATTAAATGTAACTTTTAATGCAAAATAAATCCCCATTTAAATTCCACATTGGATCACCATATTGTCACATTTTAGCGTCGTTGCATATGGGCAGATGTGACCCTTTTGGCGGACCACTTTCGTATGCCAGTCAGAGGTCCTTGGAACGTGTTACTGTCTCTCTTATGGGCCACTTGTCTGCCGGGTGTTAAGCGACATCAAATAGTGCTTTCCCCCTCGCCCTGTCATCCTGCCAGGTTGCAGGAAGCTGTAATATTGTTGCAGGCCACCACACAGCCGTGTCCGCAACAACAGTAACTGGCCGAGGTTACGTTATCCTGTCGACCACGTAGATGACATACGGCTTGTCTGCAGCGATTAACAGGGGTGGAAGGGTGGAGAGTGGCGAAGAGCTGTCAGGAAAAGGAGGTGAAGGAGGAGGAGGACCAGGCGGCAATGGCCACGTGACAAGGTGAGCGGAAGGAGACTCTGGGCGGAAGGAGGTGGCACCGGAACGGATGCGAAAGTGGTTGGGGTGACCTCCCCCACTTGACAGGGCGAGGCCATTTTGGAGGAGAGCTTTTCAATAACAACATTTGCATATTGGCAGGAGGAACACTGAAAATAAACTTTTACATATATTTTCTAGCATTTAAATACAAGTTGTATTTGAAATTTATATTCAAATACCTAAATTTATATATCTTTAAAATTCCACATTGATATAAATTCATGTCTTAAGTCTTGGTTATTCCCATCCTATTTTTTCCAGTGCATGAGTGCCAGACCAAATAAGCGCCTGAGTGGCTGTCGTTTGTCCTTTGGGGAGCTTCATTTAACGAGTTTTATGCCGTCGCGACGAGTTAATGTTTTGCAGTGCAGTCGGCTTTAATACCGAGAGAGTATCTGCGCCTCTATGTATCTATCGGATACGAAAACTTTCCAACCAAACTCATGCCGCACTCATGGGCATTTATTTTTTTGTTCGAAAGAATTTCTATCTGTGCCCATTTGTCGAGTGTTTTCTTTTGTTTTTTTTTTTTTCTACTTTACTTCTCGCTTTGTGCGTGGTACGTGCTTGAACTACAAAACTCTAGATTTCGTTTCAAATACATATATGTACATACGTATAAATAGTATAAATTAGGCACCCCTTCCCCAGCAAATGCAATTGAGTTTCCAGCAAAGTGCGTTCATGTGTCTGAGTTATGGTGCGCATGCGTGCCACTTGGAAATGCGGAGTGGAAATGCCCTCGGGAATGTATCCGTGGATAGATCTATACATAGATATTAGCTGTCTAATGAAAGTGACCTTAGGTAACATATTTGGGTCAGTCGTGCAGGAAGCATTACCCCTCCTCAGGGTGTGTGTAACCCCGGGAAACTTGATGCTGCTAGTTAAAATCCCTGAAAGGCAGGCGATGATTGAAAAAAGTGACAAGAGATAATGGCATCTTAAGCCAAAAAGGGAGTGAAGTGCGGCAATATCATCACATCTATTGTAGTCAAGGGTTCTTTGAGGAACTCCAATTTTATCTGCCTTAAATATTAACCCCTTGATCGATAAATTTAACGCAGCGGAATCCTTAAAGCCTAGCACTCTGTCCCTTGGCCATTGTCAGTAACCGGGAATAACACATGCTCGAGCATCCTTTCACTTGTCAGGACGTGTTATCCTCGACACACAATGTGCTGCTCTCTCTGTATGCCTTTCTATGGCCCAGAGCAAACACCTAGTTCACTTTTTCCTCTGCTTTTTCTGTATGGGAACGATATGCAAACAGGAAATGGGATACAACAGGATACAACAGGCTACAGACTCGACTCTTACATCTTGCTACTATCTCCCATCCTCGTATGCAGAAAGTAAACACTCTGAAAATGAGTGTGTAATTTTCCAAGGCAAACAAGGAGTGAGGAGCACACGAAGGATACGACATGTGAAGTGCCAAAGGAACAGGAAAAATGCCGACTGACACGTCTCCGGGAACAAATCATTATGTTACATTCTAATCACTGTGTGTGCACTGGAGACGCGGAAAAGTAGAGCAAAGGTGAAGTTTCCGAGAAACGAAGGAAAAGTCGAAATGTGAAAGGAAAATCCAGTCAATCGGATTGAAGGAAACAAATAAAGGAAATCAGGGAATGCAAATGGGACAAAACTTGCAATCAGCTTTGTGTATTCAAGAGTTTTCCAACAATGTGTAATCAGGTTTAAATCTGATGCCTTTTGAATTAAAGAATGTATGTGTTTAATTTAGTTAAGACCCAGATTTACATTTATAGCCAACAACCTGGCGCTGCTTAAGCTCATGTTTATGTAATTAACTCAACACAACATTGTTTGTAATTACTCATTCAAATCTAAACAATTTCCAGACAATTAACTTAACGGCTTTCCATCTCCACTCAAGGCTCTATCTGGGTTAGTTAGTTGGCTGCCATTTAGCGAGTATTTATTTTTTATGATTTAGCAATGCAAAACCGATTTATTCTCCATTTAGCAATTAAATCGCAGATCCAAACGTTCGCTCGAAAGCAGAGCACAAAGCCCACGCAGAACGAGAGACGAGGCTGTCAGGACCCTCATTGAGAGAAGACAGAAAAAAAAGTGGAAAAATCCATAATATTTAATGCCAGTCGTTTGTAATGTATGCAAACTATGTGGTAAGCATCGACACGGCAAAAAAGAAACACCACAGACGATTATCGATACCCACACAATCGATTTAAGTGCAATTTGCATGGCTGCGGCGGTGTCACTTTAGATAAACGTCACAAAAATAATTGACATGGGTTTTTTGGGGGCGCAGTATTTGCAAAATAAATGCCCGGCGTTCGCTGCAGTTAACAGCTAAATAAAGTAACCTTTTTTTGTGAATATATTTTGTTTAAATTTATTCTGTGCATTGGAACAAAGTGTGGGCTTGATTGTCCACACCTTTGATGCATCAATGATTCGTTGTGGGGACAAAACCATTTACAATTAAGAGTAATCTTGTGGAATTTTCCACAAAAGAAGTCAACTGGAAAATGCATAAAAAGCTGAACCTAAATGACCCCTGCCCCTTCCACCTATATATATGAGGTTTACAATGCATGAGAGAGTTCGGATCCAGGGTCCATCCATCACAAAGAGGCCATAATGAACTCTCTAGTCCAGAGAGGCTTCTGCCTTCATTATACTTAAATTATTCATACTCACGAATATGCCCAAAGGCAGGCAAATTGTTTTTAAAGAACGTTTAACTCACCTGCAAAGAAAGGTAGAGAAAACAGAAGCAAATTGTTTAGTAATTATATAATTATGAGCATTATAACTAATAGTATTTAAGCCTCTGAGAAAAATATCCCACATTATCATGCATATCAAATTGCCAAGAATTTAGCCAACGAAAAAAATATATTTTTATAATGATTTGGTTTGTTTACTTCTGAGTTTTTTTGCATGATTCATATAGCCCTCGAAGCCATCAATCTTAGCCTTTATCTTTGTATTCAAATTCCAATTTAAAAGACGGTCGCTCAGAAAAAATAAAATCAACATAAATGCGTACGCAAATCCGATAAAAAATCGCAATTAGCATGCAAAAAAAATGTAGAAAAAAGAGCGAGACGAATCTTTTCAGTTTGAGTTAACCCTTTTCCTTCAACATCTGATGTTTTATTCAGTTTGGGGCTTGATTTGCATATAAAATTGCTTGTTAGCTTAGCTCGCCGGTTCTCTGGTTTTTGGTTTATTCAGGTTAAATATTCTACACGAAAGTAACTTTCACATGTAACTCCCTTAATTCGCGGACGACGAATATCAAAAATTCAACTTTGACATTTCGGCTGGCGAGTGGAAAATCTCAGACTATGAAATTAAATGAGGCGACACAAATCGAGCCCACACTGATGCTGAGTTAAGTCTCTTAGGTGTGTATAATTTAGTTTGTCTAGACGATGTCACGGATCACAATTTTCAGGGTTTCACGGAAAATTGATTTTACAAATAAATACAATTTATTTGACTTACTTTCCCTTTTAATATTTATTTTACGTAATTTTGTATTTGCAATACTTTAATTAAACAGTCGCCAATTGAAGTTCAATAAAATAATTTAATATTCTGTGAGCATTGGTAGGACAGACAATGCAAACAGTGAAAAAGTCAATTACTTTTATCAGACTTCGACAGCTTTCCATGTGCGTAAACAAAAACCCAGCTGGCAAAAGGCAACTGCTATGGAAAAATAATAATATTTATGGTGAAAACCCCAACGAATAAATATTTTGAATAAATCGAAACAAAGGAAATTTATTTGTAAATTAAAACCAAAGTGGAACAGGAGCATGAATGGTTGATGATTCACAAGAGGGGCTTATGAATCAAAAGTAAAAAAGAGAACCAATCGAATGCAAATAAAAGGAGTCTCAAGAAACCACAGGCATTGAGCCAGGTGTGGCGGATTATGTAAGGAATGTGTGTTGACCTGGGAGGAGGGTTCTGCCTGATTTGATGTGAATAGAACGTAGTTAAGTCGCCTCATGGGTGAGTTACTTTACGATTGCACTTAAAAAAAAAGTAAAATTAACAATACTAGAACAAAATACGAAGTCAAGAAGGATGATTGGTTGATTAAGTATCTTGCTCTTCGAGGAATAATAGTTTTTAATAATTGACACTTAATATTATTAAATAAATCCTTGCCAATGTAAATGCAAAATTCCTATGTGTTCCCCCAGTGTATGCAGAATGTGTGTCTCTGCTTTTAAAACAGGTTTTTTTTTAATGTATTATTATGAATCAATCGTCAAGAATTTGAGACTGGGTGCGGTGTGTGTGCGGTTTGGGGCAGCAGCATGTCAAGTGAAGTTGTCGGTTTTGTATCTCCGCGAACTGCAAAGACACAACTACAAATTGTGGCCATTCATTTCCTAATCAATGCTGTTGCTACCTCAAAGCTCAGTGTTTGTTTCTTCGGGCTGCAAGTTTGTTTCGTAAGTCACCAAAATAAAGAAAAAAAAAAAAAACACCTAAATAAAACAAGTCTTGGCCACCACATAGTTTAGCTCTCAACGCATTTTACATGTTTCACTGTGCATTTTTCAGGCTCTTTGCTGAATGAACTAAGCCACACATATCTCAGGCCGATGGGGGTTTGTCTTGCAGTCAGTCCCACTTTTGGAATCCAGTTTTATTTGCCGTATCTAGATTGTCGCTTTTGATTTCAGATTTCCATTTCAAAATGCTAATAAATCTTGGCTTTTAATAAGATCGTTTTGCGTAAATGCTGTGTGAAACGTGCTGTTGTTCTTTTTTCTTCTCTGAGAAGTGGAGCAGGTGGAACAAGTTGGGGGATTCCAAGGCTAAGTCTAATATTTATTTTTAGTGATATAGAACAAGCTTTGGTATAAGAAATCACTTTCTAGGGGCTACCTATTACTATTTTTCTACTTCAAGTTATATCCACGACAATTTGCAAATCCCCTTTTCCCACTTCCCATATCAATCTCACGCCCCTCCCTAAAATTATGGTGTTTTCAATCAAATTTTCACATGAAACCATAGCCAGCCAATACCTCCTGCTCCAAAAAAACAATGTTAATTACTACGAAATGACTCCATCAGAGTGCAGCCAACAAAAAAGTTAATTTGAGGCTCACGTGACTAACACAAGACAGAAGCTAAATTAACAATTTTACAGCTCTGAAGCTGGGCGGGGAAAGTGGAAAAGGGTTTTCCCTCGTTTCCAATGCTGATTGCGAGCCCAAACAATTATGAGGCTCGACATGGCAACCGACACTGGGCGGGATTGAGTATAGTCAAACATTGATGAAGAGATATATTCGAGTTTACAGGGGGGCCCCATAGTAATTGGCTGATCATGGGAAGGGCCCGTGGCCCCAAAAATCACTCAATTGCCCCCCGATGAATGCAGTTCATGGCCTCGTGACTAGATAACTTTCCAAATCCGGACTGGCAGCTGCAGAATAATGGCGTCAAATTACCAATATCAATCAATGGGTTAAACGAATCGAAAACCAACACCCGCATCGATCGCTTGATCGTCAACAAAAGGGGGAAAAAGTCTCCAAAGGGCACCGGCTATAGTTTGTTTTTGGTGTTACTGAAAACCAGTTCAACAACTTGACTTGGATGCTGCTGCTGCAAAGACTTTTTCTTTCTTTCGAAGCGAGTTTATTTTTATCCCCCATTTGAGTGGAAGTCTCGAGACCCGGCTCTCGGCTCACTCAATCCTTGGAGAGTTCTTTAGGGCCCCGATTCGAGTTTCTTGTTCTTTAGCGCTCTTTTATTTTATTTTATTTCCAGATCGAACGGCGAGTTTGCTTTTTTCTTTCGTTTTTTTACGGTCGCATGAAACTGGTTTCCTCTCGCTGTGCTGCCGTGGTAGAGATTCTTTATGGCCCTGCTGTATTTGCTTTTCCAGAAATCGGTTTAAAGGATTTCACAAAACTTGAGCATCGGGGTAGCATAAATTGCGGTTTAAGGTGCTTGGAAATGTCTTCATAAATATGGGAAATACCTGAACTTGGCAGTGAAGGAGAGAATGATAGAAGTTGCTTAAAAAGGGCTTATATTTAGTTCTCTTAACCTCTGATCTACTCTTCATGTTAGAATTCCACTTTCTATATCATCTACGTATCACAAATTCTCATAAATAGTCATTAGCCAGCGCCATCGGTGAATGGCAATAAAAACAGCGTTGAATCCATGGAATGTGACCAAGTCTAGTCGGTTATTTATAATCAAAGCGACACTATGGCTATTATTATTATATGTAGCCATGAATTATGCATTCCAAGCGCCGCTCTTAGATTGCGGCAGGTCTTGACATAAAGAAAAAATATTAAAAGTGAATGCCAGTCCAAGACTAGTCCAAGCAATGTCAAGTTTTTCATGCTAACCCATGTGATCTGGGGACGTAAAATGAAGGGGAAAATTAGCAGCAAAACAAATTAAATAAAAAATACTACAGAAATTAAGGAATGTTTATATTTCGGCCTGAAGATTTTCTTAAATTTGAAATATATAAGCTACTTAAGCCCCTCAATTTGTATTCACTAAAATGTTGTCAGTTTCATTAACTTTTCACACAAAAGAATTTTATAAAAGCCCGGCTTTAATGGCTTTTCTTTTAACAAATTTCCCTATCTCTGTTTTCCAATCTGAAATATTCAAAAGGCATTTCCCATTCGTTTTCGAAACCTGAATCTACTTGTGAAAAGTTTCACTTTCAAAAAAATTCATTAATTTTACGACTACAAGTTATTGGGTTGGCAATTCCTGCCCATGTTGATTACACAGGCTCTCAGCTCAGGTGAGACAACAGGTTGAGGTCCTCGACTCTTTCTCAATTTGTGGTTTTGTTAATTATTTTATTTCGGAGCCTGTCATGTGAAATTACACGCTTTATGTTAATTAACAGTTTCTTGGAGATTTTCTTTTTGATTTCGACTAGATTGTATCACTGGCAATTTTTGTGATTGAACTTTTCCGGTGGAAATTCAACAGAAAATATTTTCGTTGGGGTTTCTTTGAGGTTATCAAGCTCTTGGCATCGGTCTAACCATCAATTTGCTTGGCTGAAACCCCTAACTGTATTCGTGTTTCCTACGGTTTGTTTATAACCTTTATGGTTTTTGGGCTTGTCTCTCCATAAAAAGTCTCCTCGTCGTCAGTCGTGTGTTTTCAATGCATTTTCACTTACTGCAAACTTGGCACCTTTTTTCCGCCATTCAGTCTAAGTTTTTTGCTGATGAGGTGAGAGTTTTCAGGTAAGCAAAGAGTGTAAACAGATTTTGCTTAACTAATGAGAGGACAACACAAAAAATTGAGATGAAAAGGGGCAGAGCTTGGTATGGTTTTGTTTCCTTTTAGTAATACACCAAATTTAGTATAATAAATACAACAACAATTTTTAAACGGTCTGGCTTTCTGCTAATGATGACAGCTAATTATGCAAATCAAACTGGCCTAAGGGCAAGATGACAAGGGGAAAACCAGCAAGATATAAATATCAATAAAAAACTATTAATAAATTAAGTAAAATCTCAGAAAATTAATGCCTTAAGGCACATTATAAATTTCCTCAAAAATATTTTACAGCATCTTCTCTTTAAAAACCCATCCTGAATATTTTACAATCCATTTCCTTGGAATCTTTGTGGCTTTACCTGTTGCTGGAATGACTCATGTCGAAAGTGATTGTTTGGCAGGACGTGCTGGTTGCCCGTTGCCGATCCGCTGACTATATCCATATCGCCAAGTGCTTGCGAATTTGGCAGCGATTTGCTTTATTGTGCGTTTCTTCGAGGAGGTTATGGCGGCTGTTGGCGTTTCGTGGCTATTGCCACATGTTGCACGTTTGAAATCTGGTTGGCAGAAATGTAAATGCAAGATTTTCACCTCTTTGGCGAACAAAAAAACTGGTTTCAGGCACACTTGGCTAAAGCATTTTACTGGACACAGGTAATGGACAAGGGAATTACATTTTTCTTTTTAGGGATTTCTTTGTTGTTGCTTTGTAGTGACTCTTATTTTTGTATAATTTATTTATCGATGTGTGTTTGTGTTTAATTAATTGCAGTCGCGCGAGTTGCGCGCGTGACAAACGAAAATCTGCCAAGGAAAAAAAGTACAGGCGCCCCCAACGAAAACGAACACGAGCACGAGCGGCAAGGAGGGGCAACAGAGGCGCGAGTTCGATTTGAAAAATAAAAAACTATCGAAGAAATCGGCGCGAGCTGAGCACAAGTCTTTCGTCCGTTAATCGCGTCCACTCGCCAGCAAGCGTTGGCCACTTTTGAAATAAACTCAAGAAAGCAAAAGCCGACCGACGTACATACGTGGAAAACGTTCACGTTCGAAATATGCTCAAAAATGCCCACTCACACACACTCGCTTACGTAGGGAACACAGGTAAGCAACGCACGCACACACACACTCACGCTGGCAGAGCATGCATACCTGTGGCCAGGTAAATGACAGAGCGTAAACTTGTTGCTGGCAACATGAGCGAAAAATGTTGCCGGGCAACTTTTCGCTGGCAACCCGGTTTGGACCTTTTAGTTGGACACAAAACACTACCCGTGGTGTACCTGTGTGTGAGTGGCCAGGTGAGCGAGTGTGTGTGGGGGAGTGTGTGTAGAGTTGCGATTCACTCAAAGCGAGGCGACAAAGCTACAAAATCAGAGCCCAAATGGGCAGCACTGGCAACGGGTTTCCAACTATCGCTTTTGAAGCATTTGAAGCTCCTTGGGTTAACACTTTTGAGGCACGACTTTTTGGAATGAAAATTAAAAGCAGCATAAGGGTACTTAATGGGTTAAATGGAAATTTTTGTTAGAAATTTAAAAAAGTTGTAAAGATGGGTTATAAAACCTTCTATATTATTAGATTTAACAGTCCAGAAAATAACTGGTTTATGAAATTTATAAATCCATCAAGAGGGTTCTTAGCAGAGTTGAGGCTTTAAGGGGTTAAGCAAGGAGTGCTCTTCTTCTGGTCTCTCTCTCCTTTGTAGAATCTCTGTCTTTCACCCTTTTGTGCTCTTTTTTTTTGCAAAGGAGTCCTCAGTCCCTGCTTGTTGTTGCTATTCAAGTTTGCAATCAAAGATAAAGGAAAAACTTGGCACAAGTTTTTGTTGCATTCAGTGTGAAGTTGGTATTTATAGGAATGTTGGTTGTTGTTGCTGCTGCCGGAGCTGCTGTGAATTCGCAATGAGTGCAAAAATGAGCCAAGGGGAGGCACAAAAAAGGAGCACAACAGATGGTCGGAAGGAAGGAAGGATGGATTGGTAAAGTGTAATGAAAATGCAATGAGTTAGTCACTGGTGCTATGGCGTTAAATATAAATACATATTTTTTTATACAAGTAAGCTTTAGCATTCCTAATTTATATGTAAAGGAATTTATGTTGTGATGTACAAATAAATCGGTTATTGG
The DNA here is from genome assembly GCA_018904815.1 of Drosophila ogumai. Taxonomy (NCBI): domain Eukaryota; kingdom Metazoa; phylum Arthropoda; class Insecta; order Diptera; family Drosophilidae; genus Drosophila; species Drosophila ogumai. The sequence continues at coordinate 4,181 of JAEIIJ010019437.1, read as the reverse complement.
GTTCGCAAAAGTTAAAAAACTTACATTAAAATTATTTTTGAATTCTATTTATTATTTTACAAGCCATAAATATTTTGTACATTATTGTTAAGTCATTGTTTACCGAAGAAAAATTATAAAAAAAAGTACTTTCTTAGACCCAAAATAATCGTAGCAAATAGGTTTATAGTTCTTTTAAGAGTGGCTGAATGATTCGACAAAAAATCTAGTAGGATGACAAGGAAATATAAACCCGTTTCAGTCCCATTTTTCAAAATCAAACCCAAAAGTCAAACAGTTTAATATTAACCCAGGTCAAGTAGAGATTTAATTAAAAGAAAAGCAACCACTTTCCGACACTCGGAAGTTGGTGAAAGAATTTCAATTAAATACTTGGCTAGTTCTGGCAGATAACGTAAATCCAGTTGAGTTGTTTCTATTTTATTTTCCGAATTCAATTAACTTGCACAGCTTGCAGGGGCAATAGTTTTTTTTGGGGCGATGATTTCTATCTGGCGGACGGGGACTCGTTAATGACCTGGCTTATGTGAAGCAATTACCCGAAAACTTAATGCCCGGCAATTACTTTATATCTCTTTTTCCTTACTTTTATTTTCGCTGAGCGTTTGAGCACGTGCAACATTTCAAATTGTCGGCGTGTCTTTTTAATTTTTTGTTTGTGTTGCTTCGGTCGTTTTTCTCTTTTTAGTTTTTGACACAATTATTGTTCCGCGGTGTCTTACGAAAACCCCAAAGTCGGGGGACAACGCCACCTGGCCATTACAAGTTATATCTTTTTTATATATATATAGAGTCTCGCAATTGGATAATTTGATTTGCACTCGGGAGCGAGCTGCACTGCCACTGCATGCATAAAGTTTCATGGCCTGTAATTTGTGGCCAAAAATTTGCAATTTGGCTTGGCTGCAGGCAGAGTATCAACAGAGATTGTGCAATTATGTTGGCCCAACGGTTATAAATATTTTTAAGGCTTAAAAAATATTGTTAAAGTCTTTATAATTCCCTGAAGAATACATTTTTCTTCGAGCTCTGTTAATTTTCTTTAGTTCTTTGGTCTTTTCAAATTTAAAATGTTATTTAAATCCTTTACATATTATTTTTGTATCCCGAGAAAATCAATATTTTTATTAAGCCTTAAAAGAAAAACATGTAAGAGCTGCCAAACTTAATTAAGAGCTCACACACCAGCCTTTTTTTCATTGTGTCTTGATTGACTTTACTCTGCCTTGCATTTTCAATAAGCTGCAGCAATTCGCTTACAAAAATATCTTGGCACGTGACTGTCATGGACTACGAAACTAAAGCAGAAACTGACGGCAGAAGAAAATCTGTAAAATGTTGTTAACAAAGTTACTGGCCCCAACTTTCGTCAGTTCGCCAGCGGAACCTCAAAAAAGCAACCACAAGGGGAAAAAGGGCTTTATTCGATTTACGAGCAACTGCAACGGAGGGGAAGTCCCCAATCGGACTCGGGCTGCATTGCAATTGTTTTTACTTTTTGCTTTCCTGCATATGAAAGTCACACACTGCATACATTTTTCCCAGCATGTTGGCTTAAATTCCTTAACCCTTTCGGCGCTCTGAGGCTAGAATTTAAAGAGATAAATTTATGCCCATTTTGCTTGGGTTTCCACTTCCAATTTATTTCATTTCATTTCAGTTGATGCGAAACGAGCTCAAGCTCTAAATGGATTTATACACACGGCGGAAGTTGAGTCAGGGGAGGAGTGGAATTTACAGTGGGTAGGGGTTGATTGGACTTTGAATTCTGATACCATTTTATATTGAATTTTCTCATATTTCTAGTAAATTTGGGACAGGTAAGTGAATTGGGAAAACGAAATTCCCAAGCACAAATTGAACTTCCTGTTTCAACTTTTGTTCACAATTGGGGTATTTCGAGATATTAATGAGTATAATAAATATATTTTAGACCACGGTTTTGCCCACGTTCAAAGGCACAATCAACGAAACCAATTTCTCAAACTCAAGTGCTCCTCAGAGTCCGAATCTGAATCCGAAACAGAAGCGCATAAATTGTGCCCCAAGCGAAGAAAGAATTAAGCCAAAAAAAAACTATATATATATATCCACTAATGACGATGGCGAAAACGAACCAGAAAAGACAAAAGAAAAAATAAAACCGAGAAAAAGACCAAATCGTCATGGAAGCCTGAGCAGCACTGCGGGTTAAAAATGCATAAAATAAGTTCTAAAAGAGTAAGAAAAAGGCTCTAAAGGCAGTAAAAGGAACCACATCAAAGCTTTGACTTTTGGGGCTTATTCAGAAATTGAAAAAGCAGGAGGACGGAATATCTTTCAGGGCAGGTGTGTTCGAGGATGCCAAATTAGCAGCTACCGGCTGTCCAGCTCCTCCTTCTCCTCCTGCCACGCCACTCCTGCTCCCTCACCACCTTTTATTTCTTCATCCCACTTTGCCTTCATTTCCATTTAAACCTTCAAGCGAAATTTTGAACATCATTAATTTTAATTTTTGCGCAGACGCACCCCAGGGGCGGTAGGCTTCACTGCCTCGATTCTGGACTTCACAAGCGCGATGAGTGATGATGACCTGGCGGAACGAGTCCCAGTCATATGGCCAGTGGCCACAGGCATAATTAAGGTGGCCGAAAGAGAAAAAGGTGTCGCAGCAACAATTGAAAGTGTTGCAATGCCGCGGTGCTGTGATGGTTGACAAATTTCCGAGTTGCTCAAGAGCCATGCAATGCGATGATTGATTGTTGGGATGTATCCAATTTGAGTGGAGAATTTCGAAATAATGTAATGGAAAAACATGTAAATTGTCTAGAAATCATGCTTGGAAAAGATTATAAATTTATTTGAATTTGTTTTAATTTAAAAAAGAATTTAAAGCTTCTTTTATTGGTATTAAAACGTAATATTAGACATTATAAAAAAGGTCCTTAGAAAAGTTTGGATTTGATGATTAAAATAAAATATTTTTTTACATTTACTGGGTATATAATTTTCGATTTACATAACTGACCGTGTGGCCCAACGGATAAGGCGTCGGACTTCGGATCCGAAGATTGCAGGTTCGAGTCCTGTCACGGTCGTCAATCAATAAATTTTTTCCCAATATTTTCTATTTTGATATTTGATATTTTATTTTAAGAAATTTTATAATTATACGGTCATAAACTTCCTTCAAAATAATCTCTTCAAGCCTACACAATTTTATTTATATATATTTCTCTTCTCATCAATCAGACTCTCACCTTTTTGAAGCGCCTTCTCTGAGTTGAGGAATGTGTGGAGGCGGTTTCAAGCATATTGCTCCCGTTTTCCCCGCCGCCATCTCGTTTGCCCAGCGCCTGGAGCAGATCATCCACGTTGCGTATATAGGGACGATCCTGATTCCTTTCCCGATCTCTGTCGCCGTTACTGCCACCGCCACCCATGCAGCTGGTGATGCTCTTGTTGCCCAAACTATTGCTGCGGGATCGGGATCTGGTCTTTTGCTTGCCCAGCCAATAAACCTGATTGGCCAAATTGATTTCGGCAGCGGCGGCAGCGGTGGCGGCCTTTCTTCTGCCCAATTGCTGGTGCTCCTGCACCTGTTGCTGTTGTTGCTGCTGCTGCAACTGGTCATTGGCCAAATATTCACCGGCAATGTGTACCTTGGGTGTGCTGACCAATTGCAGACCGGTGGCTCCGAATTGCTGAGGGAACTCGTGCAGCTCCAGCGGATACCGGGGATCCATGGGCTGGCCAGGCTGGCGGGGATACATGAATCCGTCGCGAAGGAACATCTTGCTGGTGGTGTAGACCTTGTCGTTGATCTGGTACAGGCCACTGGACCCGGGTCCGTCGCCGCCACCAATAATGCCATTCCGGACATAGGCCGCAGGGCGATAGCGCACCAACGGATTGTACACATTCGCTTTGGGCGGCTTGTTTTTAAAGCTGCGGCGTCGACCTGTGCTGGGCTTCATATTTGTAATTTATTACTCGCTTGAGTTCCCTCACACCCTGTTGATAATAAATATTTGTTGTTGTTTTCGTTTTTGCTTCAGTGAGATTCGCGTAATCCACCCTGTGCGGTGACTCGGTTCATAAGTTGCGCAGCTTAACTCGAGTTTAAGCGCAGCACTCCACAACGACCGTGTGGCCTAATGGATAAGGCGTCGGACTTCGGATCCGAAGATTGCAGGTTCGAG
>JAEIIJ010019432.1:0-24757 GCA_018904815.1 Drosophila ogumai | reverse complement strand
AGTTTAGCTTATTGTAAGCTAGTTCTAGCATATTTGAAACTGGAAAAGCTTGTAAAATTTCCATCTAGCTTATAACTTGAAATATAGCTTATTTTAAAATTCATTTAGCATATTCTAGCTTTAAATATATTTACGACATCAAAGCTTGTTCATATAATTTCATATTATTCCAGATTTTCGGTTTTAATTTTATGAAAATAGGACGACTATGTCTTATAGCTGCCATAGGAACAATCGGGAAATTAATAAAAAAAAATATATAACTTTGTTGTGTTTCAACGTATTTTTATCTACTCATAGATACGAGCTTATTTAATTATTTCAGAATTTTGGTATACATTTTATGAAAATCAGACAACTATATCATATAGCTACCATAAAAGCGATCGGTAGATATAGATATAGTAAAATGTTATGAAACTTTGTTTTGTGTGTGTTTTCAGCATTTTATTTATTTAATTTTAATTTTTTTTAGCTAATTTTAGCTTACTCTAGCTTTTTTTTTTCAAAAAACTAGCTTATATGGGCGCTCATCACCTGGCAACACTGTTCTTATTCGAATTCAGTCAGTTCAGGTGTTCGTGTTCATTTTCCGTTTAGTCGCCGTCTCAAAGCCTCGCCGCCGCATTAAAATTAAAATCCGACTTTGGGTCGGCTTGTGTTCGGTGGGTTAAAAAAATCAAATAAATCGCCTGCGCAGCCGGTTGCGTTTAATATTGTAAATTAAGTGCATTCCCGTTAACAACAAGTGCTCCAGTGGGATAAATATTTATTTTAAATGCAAATAATGCATACCGATGCAGTCAAAAGTTAAAGCTTAAAGTTAAAGCGGCGATCATTCATTATTGCTGCTCCCGCTGCTTCTTCTTCGGCTTGCGCGACGTGTTTCGCTTACCTGTCAAATCGCGCGTGTGTTGGTGTGCGCGCTCGAATATCGCTCCCTCTCGCTCGCTCCCCCACCGTTGGCGCATGCAAAAAGGCAGCAGCAGCAGCAACAACAACGCCAACTTCGCGTGAGAGCTTTCAAGTCGGAGTTCTTGGCGTTGGCGTTGCCGTCGGCAGAGGCAGCGACAGCGACTGCGGCTGAAGCAGCGAGAAACTCATACAGGTTTGTTGGCATTTTTTTATATATCGTTGCTTTTTGTGAATTTTGTTTACCTCTCTGATTGGAATGGGAATTCTTTCTGGTTGGCCTGCAAATATTGTTTCATATGTTCTTTTCACAATTGTATTATTTTTTTATGGAATTTTCGGGGCCTGACATTATTTGGGATTTTAACTGTTTTTTTTTTTGGGTTTTTAGGTAATATCAGGTGATAAAATTTAAAATAATCGATTAAAAACGAATTGATCAAATTTAAAACAGTTTTCTTATAGAAAGTGGTAAGCATCGGATTGTTCCATATAAGAAAGAGGTGGTTTCTACCTGAAACACATTTTAAATATTTATTTGTATATTTTTGGTAAATTAACCACATTTAATTTTATTTAAGTAGTTTCAATTATAAGTTTCTTTGTTGGCTATAGGTTGCCATTAAGAAATAAATAAAATTAAAAAGCTTAATGAGTTTTAAAAAATTTTAGTTTGAACTTTGCATCATTTATATATCTGGTATAAAAAAATATAGGAAAATAATTGGAATATGATTTATAGGAAAACAAACTTTATTTTACTTAAATGTACAATATTATATATTTTTTAAATATATATTAATATAACGTTCTAATCATAACGTTCTTAATATAACGTTCTCATCAATCATTTTCCAATAAGATTTTTATAATAAAGTCTTTTCTTACTGTGCAACCTGTGCTCTTATCCTATCCTGCTTATCCTATGAATCGATCAGTTTGCTTGCTTATCCGATGACATTTCCCAGAAAAGTTTACACAGATATTAATACGTACATTGGATAAGATTTGCTATCTAAGAACGTGACTCAGATAGGGTTGATAAACCAAGAATGTTATATTGTTGAATCATATAGGAGAAGATTTTTCTCATTATTTTATTTTTATTTTTTAAAGCATTTCATATTTATGTTTTAATATTTTTATTTTTATTAATTTATCACTTTACGTTTATTTAAATCGGTTGTCAAGTCTTTCTTGCCCCCAGGTTCTTATATTTTCCCACCAAAACCGTTAACATAGGCTTAACCCCCTTTGGCTTATCAACAAAAGTCATTTAAAATTCAAAAAATGATTTACAACTTCAGTGCACTGCACTGCACAACACAAAAGTCAAAAGTCTTGCCTTGAACACCGCCGCCTCTGCAAATGCAAAATTTGCTTGCAAATTTATTTACATAGCTGCGCAGCTTACAACTCTCTGAGCACAAAAAAAAAAAAAAATTATAAAAATAATTATGCCAGCAACAACATCAGCAAGTGAAACAGTTTAAACGACTTTCAGTCACGGCAGCTCAGCAGGTGTCGGTTAAAGGGGGGAAAATCGGTGGAGCGGTTCTCCGACTTCAACTTAAATATGCAAACTTTTCCACAGTGCTTTGAGAATTTTCGCAAATTGTGATAAGAGTGTTTCTCCCTAACTGCAAAAACTTAATTAGCAAATGTTGTCGAGTAATTAAAACTGGAATTGTTGTTGTTCTTCTTCTTAGCCCTCTGAAATGTTTTGTTTGTTGAGGGGAAAATACAAAATAATTATCGCAAAATGTCGCAGTGCAGTCTGGCACCTAATTAAAGTATTTAAACAAATAGAAAAGGCAAAACGTGAGGCTTGAAATGGAAAGGTAAAACTTGCACGAGAAAGGAATTTCCTTAACAAAAAATTTGTAGAGGTAAAACATATATTTTTTATACTAGAAAAGTCTATAAAATTTTATCACATTTAATAAGAGTTAAAAAGCCCACCAAATTCAACGATTGCTGACATCATTTGGCTGAGAATCAACCCCCAACCAGATAGTCGTAATAAAGTTACAGGAAAACGTAAAAACAAAAACACATTCTTATGTATTAGAGGCCAGTAACAAAATTGGCCCGAAGCACTTAAGAAAATCCCTTCATTTTCCAGCTTACTGTCATGATTTGTTGTTTCAGTTGTTTTTTTTTAACCATCTTAACCTTTCATCAGAGCGTTCAGCCAGGCGAAAGATTGACAAACTATATTTACGACTCCCTTCTGATGATCTCAGCCAAATGATGACAATCTGACACGCAAGGGACTTCATTACATTACGTTTCCGTTCTCGCAGATAAAAGCTTTTAGCCAACTTGGCATAGCCACATTTTGAGATAGCAAGCAGGCTGCAAAAACTGACCTCAAATTTAATTACCAACTTAACCTTTTTGGCCAGCAGGCAGCCGGAAAGTGGGTGCAGCCCATGTGACCTAATCCTGATACTGAAGTGACCTATTAAACGAAGGAAAAGTCAAGTTAGGGGAGGAAATGAGGACATTTTGAGGTGGGATATGCTTACGTAAAATTAGTGAAAGGCATTGTTGGGCTTTAGCGAAAGTGTTGCCCTGCTAACGTTTTATTCTTAGCCAAGGAAACATTTTAGGGGGCCATAAAACTAGGATAATAAAAGGTTCCTAAGGCACGCCAAGGTTTTGGCTTTGAGGCTATTTTTGGAGCGACGTTTTTATGTATTGCTTATACCACCAATAAGCGACAAATAAATATACAAAAGAAATTGTCAAAATATGCAGGAAATACCAAATAAAACATGATTTATTTATTTATTTGTTAAGGATTATGTGGGGCATACAAATGATAAAGTAGCGATAAAGTTATAATACAGAAATAATTATTATTATTAAGTAAAAAAAATTAATGTATAGCAGAGCTAGTAACAAAGATTATAAACTATTTATTTTGATGCTCTTTTATGTTAAACAAAATATCATAAAATATTGTAAATATATAGTTTACAAAATTAATCCCCCAAATGAAAATATAAAAATTATTTCAGAAGTATATTTTGGGTCCTACTCTTACGATCATACTTCCCTCCAATTTTTCAAAAATCTATCTTTCCATAAGACTTTGACTTGACTTGACCCTGGCACGCGTTTTTTACCAATGACTTTTTCGATGCTTTCTTATATTCTTTACATTCTTGTTCGTTTTCTCTTCATTTTCATCTTTTATTTTTCTTTATTCGTAATGGTCACGTTTGAATGTCTTATCTCTCAAGTTACTTATCAAGTTTTGAGGAGTGGTTATATGGCTTATGGCTAAAATATGCAAATGCTGTTTATATATGAAACTGGTTACGACAGAGCTAAAAGAAAGAAATTTAAGAAACATAATAGAATGAAAAATGCTGCAACATCACCTCCGAACTTGTAAAAAATAAACTTGAATTTCCAAGCTTTGTGGGAAATGTTTTGTCTTGATAAAAACTTGTATTTATGAAATCTTTTTTGTTATATTCACAGTTTTTCTTATAAATCTGAAAATATGCTAAATAGCTAAAAACTGAGTAACAGACTGCTCACAAAATGAAAACTCGGTCAAAACTCCACAGGTAGCAATTCTTCTCCTCTCAGTTTCTTCTCTCTTAACACAATTTCAAAATAAATTTCGTTTTCAATGCCCGAAAAACTTGAAGAAAACCAAAAACATAACCGGTTTTAACAGTTAGAGAAATGCACACACGCACACACACACACACGCTCATGCTGAAGAAAATATATTTTATCTACCAAAAAAAGCACCAAAATCCAAAATGAAAAGTAGGTGACGTTAAGCACCGCTAGCCCTCAAAAACTGGTCGCTGGAATGATTCTTTTCCCTTTATGTTTTTGTGAATGCACAGTGGAAAATATTTATTAATTTTGGGAGACCGATTATATAAAAATATATATTTTTTCTATTTAAATGTATTAATTAGTTGTCTAAAAGTTTTACATTTATATTTTGTATTAATAATAACGTTTTATAAAATCTTTTAAGTTATACCAATATTTTCTCTCTGTGAGATGCGCTTTATCTGCACTCTTTGTTTATTTTAAATTTTTGTTCAAATGCGTGTTAAAGAGTTTTCAGTTTTTAGTGTGTTGTTTGGCGACCACGCCCCATTGGATTTTTCAATTTTTTACATAATGTGGGCAGGTCGACGGCATTGCGTTGAGTTGTGGCTTAAAAGGGGGTAGTAGTGGAGAGCGGAAAATGGGGAGCTTTGGTTGAGTGGCCAAATAACAGCGGCGTACAGGAACAACAACAGCAATAAAACAACAACAATTTCTACTACTACTACTACTAGTACTGACAACGTCACACTTGCGTGGTTAGCTTTTTGTGCATTGCCAAGAGCGAGGAAGATAGATATAGCTATAAGGCTTGCATGTAACAGTGGTTCTAAAACACAGAAGAAACTAAATGATCTTTATTAAGAATATATTTTATATTTATGGAAATTAAATAATCATAATAATTTCTTATTTTTAAACAAGAAATTTATGATATTTTCCAGCAAAAATTCTTTATTTTCAACAAGAAATTTATGATAATTTCTGGCTCAAGTTCTAGATCAGGTGTAGCAGACAAATCGATCTAGACTTACAGATATTAAGCTATATGGATATCTGTTAATTATTAATATTATTATGTTTATATTTTTCATATTTTTAGAAAAAACCTACATAATTTTGTAAGCTGTAATTCCCCATCTAAGAACCACTGTAAAATTGCAATGGTTGCGCAGGCGTCTTCATGGTCAATCCAAAACTTTTGCTTGTCTTATGCAAATTATCTTTTTGCATTAATTCTCTCCTACTCTTACAAGTGTTCTTTAGCTCTTTCCATATCTTCAACTGCTCTCCACATTTACACACTTTGACTGCGTAATTAAGTGCCCTTTTAATTGGATTTGGAATAGCTTCATCTTATATAGGGTCCATTCCTTCGTTTCGTTTGTTATTTTTTCTTATTTTGCTGCATTTTAATTGAAATTTATGCAGTTATTTAAGTGCACTGCGCTCTGCTTTTATTTTCGGAGGGAGGCTGCGGTTCAGAGATTCTTTTGTTATATACTTTGTTTCGAGTGTATGCAAGCGGGAGTTCCCGTCGTATTGATTCGAAATTGAAACGGCTTTTCCATTGTCGAACAGGAAATTAGATGAGCTGCCTCAAACGGATGCTTTTGGTTCCAATTAAACGGGGGGCAAGGCTTTCAACGAAAGTGCAGCACTTTATTCTGTGGAAATCATTGTTAACTTAATGTTAATGGACTACCAAAAAGTATTGGGTTTTGTTCGGAAAGTTATCGCAAAAAGTTTGAATGGAAGAAGATATGTTGACTGTTAGTTTTAGTAGTTTAGTTTTTAGTAGTTTAGTTTGTCTAAAAGTTTAAAAACCGCGTGCAGTTGTTTAAATATGATATTCTGATACTTTAAAAAATATAAAAAAAAATTATCTCCGATATTTATAATTTATAATAATAACTTAAACATAAATTAATATAAAAATTAGATTGGAAGTCAAGGTTCGTTATAGCTTCAGACTTTTAAATTCTTTTAACTGCGGATTCTATTCTTCAATTTAACTTAAAAATTATGTTAAATTAATGTAAATCTAGTTATAATATTTTTTTTTTTTCCTGAAACATTTTTATCAACCAAGAACTTCTCTTTTCCATTGTATAATTTGTATTATTATACGCTTCCTCATTTTCAAATGAGGTTACAACTCGTTTCTGTAGTCAAAGAAAATGTAAATGGTTTAATGGTGATTTAATTTTAATGTTTCCTTTATAACTTGACAACATGCCAAGCAATTTAAAATAATAGGAAACATAAAAAAGTAAAATATAGATATCGAAATATAAGCTTAAAGCCTAAAAATATATATATAAAGCTTAGGTGATTTAATTTTCTTTAATACTTGAATAAAGGTAAAGTTAATTATCGGCATAATATAAAATATTTGATTTGTAAATTGAATTTAATTTCTTATTGAAATTATTTAACCAGACTTTGATTCAATTTATTTTCCCATTTCTACTGATTTAAATAAGTCAATAAATTTTCATTGTATTTTCGGACTTTGATTACGAAATTCTTCATCTCAAATTGAACAAACTTCTATGTATTCTGTGTATTCTCTTGTCTTCAGTGGCTTCCAATTGCTCAATCAACCAAAAAATGCTTGAACAGGTCAAGACTAACTCAGAGTAGAGGCTGCGACTTGCATAACACACAAAAACACACACAACACAGAGACCACAAAAAGAGACAACAATTTGCTTTGTTTTGGGGGTCAATTATAATTCATATGCTGAACTGCAAGTCTCTCTAATTAAAGTGTTTTCCTCTTGCCCCACCCAAAAAAACCCACAAAAAAGAAGAGAAACATGAGGAAATTAGAAAGCCATCAACATCAACGGAGCCATTTCGAATTGTCGTTTGGATGCTTGTCAACTTTCGGTTAGTTTTTAAGTACTTTTGATTGCGTTTCACCCATTGTCACGCCGCCGACTAACGTGATTCACGCAATTTTCATGGACTTGGAGGGGGGGAAATGGGAAGGTCGAGGAGGTGGGTTCGGGTTCCCATTAACCATTGTCATTGCTGGCGCAACTGGCATACAAATTTTTGTTGAAATTCTCTTGCTACGACTCTCCGGGTCTCTGGGGTAATTGTCAATGCAATTTTGACTTGACGACGATTCAAGGCACGATTGCCAACACACTCCCCCTTATTTGTTGATAAGACTTTAAGTAATTATAGTTGCTATTGTGCATAGTTTAGGTTTATAGTTTATATTTTAATTAGGGGAAGTGATTAACGACTGTCGATTTTGAGAGTTTGATTAGTGACAGATGAAGGGGAAGTCTTACAAGTAATTTATTTGATTAATTGAGATTGAAATATAATGAAATAATTGGTTATAGATGAGTGACTTACAAATCTAGGAACTAATAAAGCATCAAACTGAGTTGTAAATTACATTTATAGACTTTTATTTAAAATTCTTTGAACCTAATTCATATTTAAATAAAATAAATAAATTGTTTACAACTAGAAAAAGGTATATTATGTATACAAATATTCTCGCTTTAAGTTTATAAAATATTTGTTTATTATTTTTAATTCTTTATTCTAAAATAATCTCTCTCTTCTTTCAGATAAATCCTTATAAAATCACAACGCATCCTGAGTCATGGATTGTAGCAGAAGAAAAATCAAAGTTTGCTTGATTAAAGTCGGTTTGGATTTATAAAATAAGCTTCAAGTAAGTTTTATTATTAATTTAATTTTTAAAATAAGCATCAAGTAATTTTTATTATTAATTTAATGTATAAAATAAGCGTCAAGTAAGTTTTATTATTAATTTAATTTATAAAATAAGCTTCAAGTAAGTTTTATTATTAATTTAATTCATAAAATAAGCTTAAAGTAATTTTTTATTGATTAAATGATTTATAAATTAATTAACCCTAAATCTCATTTTCAAAAGTCAATTTTAATTAGACCCCTCAAGTTTCTGTTATTAAAATATTAATATGCCTCAACCTTAACGCTTTTCGTATGAAAGCTAAAAACCACCAAAAACTTTTTAGGGTTTTCTTTACCAAGAAAACAAAAATATTTGCAGAATCAGCTAAATTCCACACCAAAAAAAAAGAAGAAAAATAAAGTGAAATAAAAGAATGTTACCCACTCGTCTTGCTCGTCAAAAATTCGCGGTCAAGGTTGTTAACCTTATAGCGCGCCTCTTTTGCCTTTGCCTTATTTTTCTTCAATTCTCAAAATTCTCATTCTTATTAATTTTTACGCATTTTTATACGCGCAACAATGAAAAGGCAAGAACCGGAGCCGAAACAAAATGTACAACGATGTAGTCTTTGCGACATAATTAAATTATGAAATTATGTATACGGCCCATGGACCCGAAACAGCAAAAAAGGTCAAAGAAAAGGCACTGATGGCACACAAATGAAATTAAAATGTGCCAAAGGCAACAAGAAAAGTGGAAAAAAATAAAGCGAATAAGAAATACCTTATTCCGACTTAATAAATATTTTATATTTAATAAAAGGCTTTTGTTTGCAATTGCTTAAATTTTATAACTTATAAAATATTTACACATATTCCCTTGAACTTCACAAACATTGCCTTAAAAAAAAATCATAAATAAATGAATGACTGAGCCGGAGGGAACTGTGGGGCAGAGACAATAGCCAACCGGTTCAATAACTGACAACTGGAATGAGGCACAAATTAAATTACATTAAAAGGGCAGCGGCCAAAAGATGATCAGAAAATATTCGCATGACTCAACTTAAACGATACATATATGAATATATTTTCACCATACGCACTCGAGGTCTATTTAATCAAGCTAGAAAAAATTCTTAGGCTTATGTTTGAAGTACTTGGCGGCCACATTAGAGGTTTTTCTTTAAGCCTAACCTTTGGCTTCCCCCCAATGAAAACTTGTTTTTCAACAATATCTGCGACTGATTAACAATATGTTAATTCCATTTTGATGTGGGAGCTCATACATACGAATTTATATATACATATTTATCTGCATATCAGAGAAACTTGTCTGAGAGACAATTGTTGTGTAGGTTTTGTTGGGAAAATGTATGACTAGACTTTGAAATTTATTTAATTAAGTTTTATGTATATTCATACCTAAAGGTGTCTGTTAATTAGGCTTTAAAAAGAAAGCAGTTGCCTTTTTAAAAAGTCTTTCAAACAAACAGAAGCCCAGGAGTCATGGCAACCGGGTTTAAATTTTGCAATCACAATCACTTGTCAAGATGAGCGGCGCACGTGATTTATCGACTGCATCGGTGAGCAGACTCTCCAAAAAAAAAAACCCAAACCATAAGCTAAATCCAGACACACTCGAGTGCCAGTTGGCCGTTCTAATCCATCTGAGCAGCAAAAGTCTCTGGGAATTCTGATGTTGCTGCCAGGCTTTGTTCCGTTCTGTTTATTTATTTTTCAAAGTGAAGTTTCAAGTGTCGAAAGAATCTGATTGAAAGGCAGGAAAATGGTCTCAGGAGCTTAAAGATTAATATTAAAGGAAGTTGTGTAATTTTCCTAAATATAAAAAATATATGTTATTATTAATAAAAACATTTAAAACTTATTCCTTGAAATTAATTAAATGCCAATTACAGTTTGGGAACCTCCCTCAAAGTTCTACTCCAACTCCAACTCTTATAAATCTTGGTGCTTCCGCCTTTTCTAGACCATAAATCGTCTTCTAGCCAGATAACGGACCATCTTGGGAGTTGGATGGTTAGTTAGTTAGTTGGTTGGCAACGCCCTGGGGCGTGGAGAGCGGCACGCAGAATTATTAACTGACAGCGGCAGCCATTAACAATGCGCACACATGCACACGACTTGTTCTTGCAACATCAGCAGCAATTGCAGCAGCAGATATTACACAGAGAGAAAATGTATTTTAAACATTTGAATATTCAGCTACATTTTTAGAGTTTTATATAATTTGGAAAAGGGTTAAATCTGATTTTAAATAAATAATTAAACAAAGTTGGCTGACAATAATCATTGAATATATTTTAAGCAACAGCTTTTGTATTTTTAAGTATTTTTTATTTATTTTTTTTATACAATATGATTATAGGTAAATATTTTTTCCTGGGAATTTGCAATATTTATTCTTAGTAAAATATTTTTTTCTTAAAAGGAACTAATAAAATCTAGAAAAAATAATTTGTCATATTTTCTAACCTACTTTAGACACTCCAAATGCTAGTGTTCTTATATTTTCTTATCTGCATTATCAATGTATAAAAATGTTAATTAAATTAGATTTCTATTAAAATATTTTCTCTGTGGCAAATATAGCATCAGTCCGCTGCCTCGTTGCACTTTCCATTTGCCAAGTCAGTGGGCCGCATCCCGCATCTCTCTGCATTCTCTGGTCTCATCTCCCCGATGGATGCATTGGCTACTTTAGCTAATGACTTTATTGAATCGACCGAGAGGCATAGCCCCGGACTCTTCGTGTGACTTTTGCCGTATCAAGCTAGGAAATTAGCACAAGCAAATTAAATGAATAGACGACAATCGACCATCATCATCATTATACAGAATGTGTTGAAATCGCCTTGGGTGGCACTTCAGATCTTATTTATACAGAGCTTATTGTGGAAAACTCTCTCTGAAAAAGATACATAATTTAATTTCTAGAGTGTTTGAAAGCTAACTAGAATATTTAATTAAAAAATTATATTTGTGGTCTAGGAAAATGTTAACATGAAGCTAATTTAAAAATTTATCCATGCCCTCATTCCAGAAACTTGAAACCTGTCTTTCTTACCTTATAACTAACTTGGCTTAGAGCAAATACCTTCGACACAATGTTGTCTAGGCTATAAACACTAAAGTTAAACCAAGCTCAAGACTTAAAACTTAATACCCAAGGAAAAACATGCCGCACCCCATCCCATCTTCCCTCGCCTGTCTCTGCCTCATATAGCAATTATGCTTAATTGTTTGACACGGCCAGAAGAAGATGGTTAACCGTGTCATGTAAAATGCATGCGCATGTTATGTAAATAACGGCTTTACCTATGCAAAAACAACAACTAAGAGCAGGGGAGGGAATTATGAAAGGGGGGGTCGGAGTGGGACAGACAACAGCTGGCCGCAGAGCAAACTGTTTTCAGCGGTAGGAAGCCAGCTCCTCCTGCTCCACTCAGCTTTCCTCCCTTTTCGGTTAATGACAATGTCTGACACACATATGACAAAGGGGGAAGAAAGGGTGGGGGGAAATGGGGAAGAGTTTGTGGGAGTATACACCTGGAAATAATTCTAGGTGATCTTATTTAAAATCTATTTTATAGCATAAAGCTTTTTGAGTAATAATCAACCTTTCAACTTGTTATAAATTCTAATAAAAATAGTAAGCAAATAAAAAATAGGGGAATTAATTAATAAACTAAACTCTAGAAAGTTAAATGTTGTTATTAATGAATAAATTAGTTCAAGAGTTTTATAAGGACAAAGCCTGTGAGAAATATATTTTCATATACAATTTCAATAAAAATTCCACATTTAAGAGTTTAAATATTATAAATATAAATAATAATAATTAATTATTTCAAAAATATATTTATTTATCTATTTTAAAATTATTTAAACCATTTTTACAATCATTTCCGGGTTAAAAATGCATTTTCTTTTTGTGTAAAAGGGACACAGAGAACAAGTTTTTGAGGGCGTTGGCAGTTTGATTGTTGTTTGCACAACTTGTCTTACTTGCAGCATGTTGCACGCTTGTCATAACGATAGATAAATACTAACTGAAAACTAGAGAAAAAGAAGAAGCTGAACGCTGACAGTTTACTGAACTACTTACTGCAGAGTGCGCCTTTGTGTGTGCCTCAAGGAGCGGAAGATATGCCATCGCTAGGGCCTTTGTCAAGCGGAAACTTTCACCCAAAAAAAATAGAGAGAAAAAAAAAAAATAAAGTGTTTAAAGAAGCGGCAACAAAGTAAAAGTTTTTCACAGTCCAACGAAACGTGAAAATCTTTCACAGAATCGAATGGGAAATAGGGAAGCAGACGATGGGAGCTTCCGTTGGCAGCCCGCAGTGATATGTGTTAACCAACAAATCAAACAAGAACAGCAATTATAAAACCCAACCAAGACAAGTCTGGGCTTGGAGCTACCTTATTTCCATTTCTACAGACCAAGTTTGACCCATTTTCAAGACCTTCCCGAGCTCTGTATGCTTTCCTGTGTTTAAAACAGAGGCATTAGCTTGCCAGCTCTTTGAATTCTGGAGCTTGGGAATCTGTTTTTTTTTTCTAGAAAAGCTTGGAGATCTGCTAATCTAGCGGATGTTGTATCTTTCGTCGTTTATCTAGCTTAATAAATAGTTGTTGTCTTTAAAAAGGGGATCTGGAAAGACTAAGGAAGTATTAATGTCAAAGAAGTCTTGATAGAGTTTTTCTTTTATTTTATTAAATTAAACTAAATTAAATATCTAGTTTCTCTTGATTATTTTCATTATTTCCATTACTTTAACGGCGAAAAAGAACTTAACCCAACTCACCCCAGTTTAAGCCAACAGAATAACCCCAAATTTAGTTAGTTGCCTGATCTTTGCCTACCTCTTACTTGTGACTAGATTTGATGTAATATATATATATTTATATGCTACCCCAAAAAAAGTGTTGTCCCCCTCAGGAAAATTGCATTTTCCACTGTTCCCAATTTCACACACACACACAGTTTTCCAAGGCAACAGCCAAGTCAGAAACGGCACAAACTTTTCTGTCCCGCAGCTGTTGTGGCCTGTTTTGCACTTTGCCATGGCAACAAGTGCTGCCAAACATAAACAAAACGAGGAAAATACGGCACGGAAAACTCTCAACTCGCGTTGCCAACTAGCTGGGAGTTAGAACGTTGTAAATATATGGACATGGGGAGTATCCTTTTGAAAAAGAAGTTTTTATTTTGTTAAATTTTTTTTCATATATTTATTTCTTTTATTACAAAAATGATTCAAGTTTAAACTCTCTAAAGAGCAGCTTAAATTATAAATTTGGTCTCAATTTTAAATAGTTTTATTAGGCGGTTAACCTAGGGAGAAGCATTTATTCTCTAAAAAAAAAAAAAACCTCACAAAAACATTATTAATTAATTGCTTACAGTATTTTATTGTGTAGAAAAAAATATATTTACCATATTTCCATCATATATCACAATATTTTTACCATATTTTCAGACTTAAATATATTTTTTTCCTTCTTTTATATTTTTTCAATAATTTTTTTTCTATAAACAAAGTATACCTTTACATTCCACGATATAAAAATCAAACAATAAGTCGTCCAGCCACGATTCGGTTGAAAATCAATAGCAAAAAAAAAAAAAAGAGGAAGGTGGTCTACACAGGTGGGGTAAACTGTGGCGACGGAGGGTGGAAAAGGTGAGAGGCAACCAACCATTAGAGAGCCAACCCGCGACACGTTTTTCCATTTGATTTGCAGGCGTGCGAGCCTAGCCAAGCCGGCCGACAAATTGAAGTAAATTTCCTGTCTGCTTTGGGTCTGCTGGGTTCCCACTGGTGACCCAATTTTCCGCGGAAAAGGCGACTTTTCATTAGTCAAAGTTCCCTTTTATTTGGGTTGGCTGCCGCGGCCCTTAGCCCGGAAAATTTTGCACAATTTCCCTGATTAAGTGAGTAGAGGTAATGGGTCTGGGAGTGGATTGGACAAACCTCAAAAGGTTGTTGGCCTTTCCTTTCCTCTGTGATCTTCGTTAAATTGCTTTATTTAGCTGGCTTTCGTTCCCAAAGTTAATTGATTTGGTTTTTTTTTTGTTTAAATGTAAATGGAAATGCGACTTGAGTTAAAGTTGAGAGTTGTGTCCGCGTTAAATTGGATTTAAAAGGATTTGAGCTGTTATTAATGGGTTTAAAACACGACAATTGAAGGAGGAAAGTGGAAAGGTTTGAATTTGAGGGTAAGGAATATAAAATAGGAGGTTTTATTTTATAATTTTATTTTATTTAATAATTTACTATTAAAAATTCTGTGAGTTTTAAATTACTCTTCTTTTTAATGTGGCTTTGATTTATGACTGTATCTTTAGGTTTGAAAAACCCACAGTTAGAACCAGACATGTCGTATTTTAGACTTCTTAAGAGACCTGTAAAACCCACACAAGGTGGCTGCCCCATGATGTGGCAATACCAAGTGTGGTTGACTTGTCTGGGACGGCCCGCTGACAATTACACTTGGTGTATAGGTGGCTTGACCAGTCGTGTTGGCCACTCGATAAGCAACACCACAGACTGACTGTCTATACAGTAAAGCCAACGTTTTTATTATTATTTTATCTTATTTAAATTATTTTATTTAATTTAATTTACTATTTTATTTTATATTTTTTAGAACACAACCTTTGGTTACCATTTAATCCTAAATTGAAGCAGAAAACCAATTTAAATTGAAGGCAAAAAAAAAACACAAAAAAAAATTGATTAAGAAAAATATTCTTTATAATAAATTGTTAATAATATAATAAAAGATCAAGTTTATACATTTTATACATTTTTAAATATTCCCAATTTTTGCTTTAGTCAGCTTTTTTGCTTGATTTTTCCTTAAAATCATAACAAATATACACTCTTCTCTGCTTTACAGTTTATAAAATCTTCGATTTTCCTTAGCCAGAAATTTTGTACAGCTCAAATAACACATTCACTTAATCGAATTAAGATTTATATTTCTTTTTCTTTTAAAGAATTCCAACCGTTTTATATTTCCTTTTTTCCCTTGACACCAACGCACGGCGTGTAAATCATATAAACATATGCACATCACCTCTGAATCACGCTCTCAGCCGGGCAATCAAAATGGCCCAGAGCTCTATAACTCAGTCTCTCAGACTCCCAGATACCAAGTCGAATCCCGCCTCTTTGGGCCTTCTCTCCACCTTTTTGACCACCTACACACGATCAACGATGAGGCCAGAAAACGAAGCCACGCGACGAGTCTCAAATGAGTGAGAGGGGGGAAAATCGGAGGGGGGGATAAATTTATGCAAGTTGAAAATCGTGACACAATTGAGAAAAGTTCATTCCATTGACTTTGACTTGGCCTGGCTTTGGCTTTTGATTTGGCTTTTGCCTCGGCTTAGACTTGGAGGTTAGCTGCCATTTGTAAGCCGCACAACAAAGTTGCAGAATGAATTGGTAAAAGTGGATAAAAAAGAATTGAAAGAAGGAAAGATATGCAAGAATTATATTTAAAGTAGTTAAAAATTAATTTAAAAAAAATTTAGTGAATTAAGAAGTCATAGAAATAAATCACAAATGCCAGCATAAACTTTCTCTAGGAATTTATTGCTTAACTTACTACCTCTAATACCACAAATTACCTTAAATTATAAAAATTACAATAAAAATTACATCTCTAAAAAATCAATTACTTAAATGGTTCTTAATTCTTCACTCGTAGACTCGTAGACTGCCTCTTTTTCAAATCTTTTTAGTAAGTTTTGCCACAGTTTCTCCATTTAGATGAACATTCTACTCAAGCGAGCCCAGTTTAAGCCTTCGTTTTGGCCAACTTTCGAGCCAAGAAGCAGAACCATCAGCATTCGCTGAGGTAATTTAAGCCAGACGGCACACATATCGCACTCGGGCCTGTCTATTTACCGCTAAAAGCAACACAGACATCATCAGAATCGGACGACTCTCCACTCCAATTCAGATTGCCCAGAGATGAGGCAACCTCGTCTCGGATTCATTTCTGATTTCTTGTCTCCGGTTTCTGGTTTCAGGCTGAGCTACTGCGATCTTCTTGCATGTGATACCATTTGTGTCATTAACCGACAACGAGGCGGATTGTTTTGAGTGGCTTATTGAGAAGGTTTTTAAGTTTATTAGCATGAAGGGCAGAATTTAATTTTCAGATTTTACAAACATTTATTGTTTTAAGAGCTTGTTAAAAGAACCTTCCCCTAAAGTTAGCTTGTTCTCTTTGCAACAATTAATAATTATTTAGCAATTGGCCTAACATTTTAATAACCCTCGCTATATAATACATTATTTTATAACCCATATTTAAAGTTTACTTTTCGTTTCGTTACGTTGTTCCCACACTAACCAAAATATTACGCATACGCCCTGTTTAGCTACTTACCTACTAAATGCTATTTTTTGCACCACATTCTCAAATAGCTCATCAATTAGCCGAGAGCTGTCAAAAATAACTGACATTTCTTGGTTTTAACCTGTCTTAGAGTATCGCTATACTCGTGAAAATACTTTTATATAAATTGCAATTTAATTACTTGTAAGAGGAAATCGGTTTATGGCTGAAATCCGCTTACAGAAAAACTGAATTGAGACACACACACAGAGGCAAAGAAAAATTCCTCTGCGTAAGCATTTATTTTTCTTGTCTTTTTTTTGTATATGCTATCTCAAGGTCGGCGGCAAGTAGCTCTTTATGTATGAATGGGATCTAATTGTTCGTGATGAGAACACGGCTCGATGTGAGCATGACAAAGTGCTCTCGGATGGATAGGAGGTGGCTTACGGGTTACGAGTGTTACGAGTATGTCATGTGGGTGGGTGCGGGGTTTGCCCTGTATTTCTCAGTAAGCAGATTTTCGGCCTAAGCTTTGCCAGAAAAGTAGCTCAAAGTCACAGTTAAGCAGATTTATGTAGCCATAATTTAAAATGCTAATGTTTGTTTCCACTTTTTCTGTATTTTTTGCAGTTCTTTGGACCTCAATTGCATTGCTTTCGTTATGCTGTACAGTAAAACATGGCAAAGTCGACACTTTATGCTGCTGGGGTGACCTGTCTCGGCTTCGTTTGCTTCGCCTTGGCATCTGTGGCCATCGGCATACCCATTTGGGGCTACTACGATAGTCGATCGGGTGAGTACTATATATAATATACTTTTTTATTTAGAAATTTGATTAAAATTAATTTGGTTTTACCCTTAAACAGGCGGCTATGACTTCGATCGAGGCTATTTCGGACCGTTTAAGGTCTGCAAACAATTGACATATAATCGCGAGAAATGCGGCAACGATGTATCCAAGTTTAGGCTAAGCAGTAAGTATTATTTTTAATTAAGTAATTAAACTTGAAAAAATTAATTAATGCTAAGAAATTTAGCATTTTTGAAAGATATAAAAAGGAAACTCTTTGAAAAAATTTCTATAAAAAAGAAAACCAATAAGCAAATGTAAAATATTTATCATTGAACCTCTTTTAACCTCTCTTTAATTTATTAATATTACATTTTACATTTTAAATAAATACTAATTTAATTTTCTAACCCTTTTTTAGATGCAGTTTTTGTCAGTGGTCTCCTGGCCATTGGCAGCTCAGCTGTGCTGGGCATCTTCTGCATTCTGTCGGTCATTCAACACGCGATGATCTCATCCAGGGAGAAGGTGGTGATGCCCTACACAACTCTAGTGATAGTGAAGTTAATGCTGGCACTGCTGGGAGGTGAGTGGACAGAGACAAGAACTGATAAGTCATGTAATTTAATTAAATTTACCCTCACAGGTGTACTGGCCATCATAGCAACGGTATTGTTTGCTCTGCAAATTGATGAGCAGGAGCGTTTTGGCTTCAAGATATCGCGGGGCATTTCCTTTTACATACAGGTGAGGACCTTAGAATCAAGTTTATTTTTGTAATAATTAATTAATCTTCATTTATTTCAGATTGTGGCAATTGTTCTCACTGTTGCCCTGTTTGTGGCCGCCCTGTATGATATGATCTATTCACGCAGTCCTGGCGGAGATCCTACCATGGCCCTGGATGCTGCATCTCCGGGCAGTGCCACCACATTCAATAATCCTGGCTTTAAGGAGCCGCGTTCTCGCAACGGTGTCTCGGTGACGGATGCCTCTGGCAAACCATACAGTGGCATTCGAAATGGAGCTGGAACCGCGGGAAGTGTGGCCTCCATGAGCACAACGGTGACCAGTGTGTCTAATGGCTCCACTCTCGATTCGGTGACCCGGTCACCCTTGAGATCGAGCCTCAAAAAGCCCAGACCCCGGCCGGATCCCACGCTGGGTATACAGAATCCAGGTTACTCTGGATCCGGCAGTTCGCCGCCGCCAATGCGTCGCAATGGCAGCGTGAAGAAAGTTCGAATTCAGACGCACAGCACTGAGGTGTAAAGGGAAAAAATATGGTTTCAAATAAATTGAAAATAAAAATAGGCAGCCAGCAAAAGATAAAAAAATATACAAAGACTGTGTACAGTAGCAAACAAAAAAAAAAAAGACACAACAACAAGAAGAAAAAGAAACCTTATTCCATAAGTTTCTCAAATTAATTATTACATCAAAAAAACTCGGCAGAAAATTCATTCTCATTTGTCTTCCAAGAAGGATGCATTTTTTGATTATATTTTTTTTGTATTTCTGTAAGCAACGGTTTCCGTCCACGGGCAAAGGCAAGAGTATTTAATTTGGTTTTCTTCAAGTGTAACCACCTACCCCAAGTGCCCTTACGACCACGCCCAGTCCCACTCAGCACACTGTCAGCGATATAAAAAAACGTATACCCTCTACTCTAAACTCTAATTAAAAATGATTTGCAATATATTCTTATTTAACAAAAATACATTAAATAATTATACCGATAAACGTAAGCATTAAAAGCAATATTTGTAAAATACATAAAAATCGAAACAATGACACAAATTGTTATTTATAATTAAGTTTAAGTGAATGCCGCCACTTGAGAGCATTTGAAATAGTTTCGATAATTGTATGTTATTGTTAGCTAAAAATTTCGATTGATTAATCAGAGAATAATAATTAATTGTTGCGCTAAGATTTCACTATTGAAGGACACTTAGTTTAATTGCTAAGCTTGTTTGTTTAGTTTTTTGTAATTTAATTGAAAAGCGTGTTTCATGCGCATTTCCCTGTAGGCTAAGAAATATTACTAAATAAAAGGAAAAATTCAAATTATTTGTGAATTTAATGAAAAGGTGTGGTTTTTTATTCAAGGTAGGGGAATTTTTAATTTTAAAATATGATTTAAGAGCAACGGTTTTTATGCAGAAACAAAATTTTGACAGGCAGAGACTGCCTTTGAATTGGATTGGAATTTCTTATTGTTTAAATTGATTTAAAATCTATTTTTTAGTTTAATTTAATTTTTTATCCGTAAATTGCTGTGCTTAAAAATTATTTATTATTAAGTTTTTATGCTAATAAAAACTGAACGAAGCAGGGTGTGAAACCTGGAAAACTACTATAAAAAAATTTAACTAGGTTTGTATTCGTGGTGTGGTTGCCGCCCGTGCTGTGGTTAGCGTCCGTATTTTGGTTAGCGTCTGCGCTATAGGAAATACACTGGCCAAATTAATATTGATTTTCATTGAAGATAATTTTAGTCTGAAGTTCGCAACGCAGTAAAGGAGTCATTTATGAAGCTATAAATATTCCTATATTCCTGATCAGCAGAGACAATCTAGCCCATGTTTATAAAAATTGACTACGTTTTTTCAGAATTCGTTAAATTGTTAAATTAAAAAAAAAATTAACGAAAATTTTGATTCTTAAAAATCTTTAATATGCAGATTTATAAAACTGATAAAATTAGTTTAAATATATTATTTTGTGTACGGAAATTATATTTTAATATTTATTTTATTGTTGGGATTTTTTTTTTATACTGCCATTCCAGATTGGGATTAATGTTCTTAGCAATCGACGACCCCTATATATGTATATATATCAATATATAGAGCCAATGCAGACACAGACTTTTCATTTGATTTCATAGGCACACGATCTCTGTTATCAGCTGCTGCGATTCGTAATCTCCCATCGATGCTGCTGAGCTTTGCTTTTGTTTACAAATTGCCTCTGGTTTTCATTCAGAAAAATTGATAAGTAAATCCAGAGAATACCAGGTAAGATAGTGCCCCAGAAAGAGAGCTCCACGATCGTTCCCAAGTGCTAAGGCTCAGTTTGAGCCGAGAACTCTGGGAGTGAAGACGTCGTCGTGAGATAATACCGAGCTACTGCATCTAGTATAGGAAGCCAGACAATAACAACAACGGTTTTTGTTTATATTTCCACATAGGCTACATATACATATATAAATAAATATGAAATCAGAGGCGTTGCACAAGTTTCTGGCTTTCTTTCCGCTGCTGATTGCCTGCGCGTGGAGCCAGCCATGTAAGTTTAGAAATGATTTTCCGACTTTTATGTCACTTATAAATAAGAAATTTAAAAGAGTTTTATGGAATGACTTGGTATACCATATATTATTTAAACATTTTGTTAAGCAAAAAACAAAGAATTTTTGAGGGAATAGAAAATATCTACTATAAGCTCACCTAAAAAATAACATGAAGGACAAGTTATTAATTTAATTTCCCTGATTTCATTCTGTATAAATTATATATTTTATTTAATTATATTTAATATTAAAAAAAGCTATTAAAATTATATTTCTTCATTCAATCTTTCATACATTTTCAGTGGACACAACTCAGCAACGTCAACAACTGCCAGTAGCCTCACAATCGGTTCTCTTTATTAAAAACAATATCAGGCCGGAGGATGCCCCTAATTATCAAATAACAATACCAAAGGATCCTAGGGGAAATGAACCTTGTCTCACGATCACCTGGAAGACCAATCCTGATGGTAGTGGACCCGAAATCCCACAAATCTATATGGGCAACGGTTACTTTGGAATAATGCCACCAGCTGTTAAGGTCCAGCAAACGCAATAAAGAACAGACAACTTGTATTTATTTATGAAAAATGAGAGAGTATTTTTTCTTGATAAAATTATTATTAATTTGGGGAAATTAAAGTTAATTTTTGAAGAATAGGTTTTTGTAAAAGTTTTTTAGGAACTTAAATTATAGATACAAGAAAAACCTACATGAAAATGAAGCCAAATCTTAGCAAACTGGAACTATTAAATATAAAAACGGTTTTAATTATTTATGGAATTTTAATAAATTTTTTTAATGCTTTTATAATTGAAAAAAAAAAAGTTATATTTACTTGTAAAATTTTTTTTAAATTTTAAAATGCGTTTGTAATTATATTTTCCTCTTTGCAAATATAAAATAAAAGTATTTTGTATTTAATTACAGCCTTTTGGGCTCTTAAATAATTATTTAAAAAATTAAAACAGATTTTGTTAAATTTCCTCAATAAAAACACACATTTCTATGTCAATAATATCAGCCACAAAACTCTCACCCAAAAATCCTGTCATGCTATCAACCAATTTTAGCATTTTTTTGTCGATTGTTAAAATAATTGTACACTGACCCATTGCGCTTCGGGGGGAGAAGTTTGATATTTTGCTCGTATTTTCAGTGCCCGGGATTTGGCTACACCCAGTCTGGACTCTGGACTCTGCCACAATATCGGTTGGTTGTCATGGCAACGCTCCCAAATAGGAGTTGGAGAAGGAGCTGGCCAGACGGTAGAAGCCCAAACTCCGCGGGCAACTCCCCAAAAACCGAATTGAACTCCCTCCTGGAAAAAGCCCCTTCTCCAACTGTCTGTGTCTGCAAGTGACAGAGATAGATGAACAGAGAGAGAGAGAGAGAGAGAGAGAGAGAAAGATAATACGAGGGAGTGTGGCCAAGAGAAAGAGAGATAGAGAGAGCTGGGAAAACTCCAATTTTGCAGGGCTGCACTTTTCGGGATGACTGCAAAAAATTTCGCTTTTTTCCCTGCTTCCAGACTTTCGCTGCAGTTTTCATTTCCGAGCGCAACTCCTCCGACAAGGAAATATCAAAATCAACAAAAACAAGAAAAACAAGAAAAAATCACGAGGGGAAACCGACAAAAAAATGTGGCGTGGGAGTGTGTTAGTAAGGCTAATTGGCCTGCCACACACACACACAGCTCCAGGGTCCACGGGTGGTATGATGAATATATGCAAAAAGTGACAAATTTATATTGCAAGTAACCGCAGACCAGCAAGGACTGCTCCCTAAATAGGGTTTATTTCAGCATTTTTTATTTCTACATTTATGATTCTAGCAATTTTTTGAGGGACTTTATGGTGTAGCTTGGGACTTGAAATCTTTTTAAACCTTTTTGAAGACAGGATCTATCAGTTTCTAAGGTTGTTGATGAATTATAAATAGGTATCAATTATATTTATATAATTTTTTCCTATTTTATGTATAAGTTTCCGAATTTTTAACAAAATAATGCATATAATTTCTTTTATAATTCAAATTAAATATAAATAAAATATTATTATATTAAATTGTAAATTAACGGGATGGAAAAAAAACAGAGAAGATAATGATAGCTAACTTTTAAATGTTAAACGTCTTGGTTTCTAGGTTTTAACTTTGTTATTTTAAAATTTAATTTTACAGGGAATTCTGTGAGTTATTAATTATACTCCTAGTCAGTCTTACTTTTACACTCATATAGGTATATTTTTTTAAAGAGTTATAAACCCAAATCTCAGCATTTACTTCTACATTTATTGAGGTTTCACTAGAAATTGTGAAATGCTAAAATCAAACCACATTAGCTTTGCCTGCTGGTTTTCATATGGAAATGGATACTTGGCACCTGTCACAAAAAATTAACTTCAAAAAGTGTTTTTAAATATTTAATATCACCTGGCAAAAAATTGATCAAGTTTCTTGCTTCTTTTTAGTACTCTAAAATTTGTCAAATTTCTTGTTTTTTTTAGTACTTTAAAATTTGTCAAATTCCTTGCTTCTTTTTATAAGTATAAAAAATTGTTTCTTGAAAAATGTTTTTCCTTTTGACTGCCTGTATGTACATCATCTTTGGCTTTCTTGTATTCTACTTAATAATGATTTCTCTGGCGATACTCGGTTCCATACTCCTTGGCTATAATCCGTAGACACATTAAATTGTATGTTTTATTGTTGGAAAATATATAAGAAAGGTAAGTTAATTTTTTTTTAGATTTAAATAAAGACATTTAAAGCTGGGTAACTAAGTTGATTTTTGGAAAACTTTTTTGGAATATATTTTGAATATTTACATTTTGTAGCTTAACATTTTAAATCCCAGAAAAATCATAAAGTAAATTCGAAAAATGTGTATTTTCATTAATTTCCCATTTTTTGGCAAGCAAACAACCCCAAAAGTCACTCACACAGGCAGGGTGTTTAAGCCCCTCAAGAAAAAGTTGACAAAAACTTTTGTGCATTTTACCTTTTTGTCTACAGTTTTGGTCAGTTGTGGGGGGGGGGGATCTCTGGCTCGAAGGATAATGGCTCAGACAACAGGCGTTGGCTTGAGTGTTTGTTGTTGTTGTTGGGGGGTTGCTACTGCCACTGTCACTGGTAATGCGAATTTTGTTTGTTGCCTTTTTATTTAACGCTCGAATGCATGCAACGACGACGGCCCACACTTCCTTTGTTGGCCATCTCTTTCTGCCTGGGAACTTGGCCAGCATAGTTGTTACCACTTGCTGAATTTTTAATCAGCCTGGCGGCTTCCCCCGATTTGATTGAATGGAATAAAATATACGAGGCTTGGCACTCGTTCCACTGTTCTAGAAATTTTAGAAAGTTTCAACCCTGCGGCGCCATCAGAAACACCTCCCTCTCCCCCCCGCGTTTGGCTTTCCTGCACTGCGTCACGTTCGCCGCATGCTGTCTGCCATTTTGGCTTTTCCTGCAGGAAGCTCCTTGCATATTTCACGTTCGCCATGTTGTTTTTTCCTCGCTGTGTCAGTGTGTGCAGTGCCTCTGTGTGTGTGTGTTTGTGTGCAGTGTCTGTGTGCTGGTGCCCCAACTCTTCACTTTTATCGATTGAATTGTGTCTCCGGCTGTGAAATGCAGGTCATTGATCCGTTCGTGCCGGCTAAAAACGACGAAATGCTTTTTCGGTTTTTTCTTTCTTTCCCTTTCTCGCGAGTTCTCTCTCTCTCTCTGTGTCTGTCTCTCTTCTCTTTCTCTGGCAAATCCTGTCGGCAGCTGTGGCCTGCAACTCCCCGTCTGGCTTTTTCGGAGTTTTATGGCGAGTCCAAACGATATTGGGTTCCAGCCGTAAATAGCTCCATAAATCTGATTTCGCTTTGATAAACCAATTTCACGTCAGTTAATTTCGAAAAATTTGTTTTTAGAGGGTTAAACAGGGGTCGTGTTGAGGTTGGCTGGGTTAAAAGTTGTTTGGATTTTGGGAAATACTATAAAGGAAGTAAATAAAGAGAAAAGATTTTGAATTTATAAATCATAAACAAGTTTTATTAATTTTTTGAGTAAGTTTCTGTAGTTTTATCAGCTAAAATATAAAATTAAATAATTA
>JAEIIJ010019428.1:0-72919 GCA_018904815.1 Drosophila ogumai | reverse complement strand
TGGGGTCGAATTCTCGTGTAGAATGTAGAGTGTTCGAAGGCGACCCGAACGCTGCTTCGGGACCACCTTCGGCTTTTTCCCTGGTCACTCTGAATTTGAGAGCTGTCAATTTACATGCTTGGGTAGAATTCTCATGTAGAGTGGAAACATGTAAGTAAAATGGTCTGGCAGCGCTGGTCGCTCGTACAAAAGCATTGCCAGACTTTTCGGTCCCAGCGACCAAAAGTACCAGACTGGCTCTCAGCCAACACTCAAACCTGTGAAGTTAGCGGTTAACCGGAAGTTGGCGCGCAATTCAAAGGAGAAACATTAGTTTGCCATTTAAATGTTTTTATACAATCAGAAGCCGCTACAATTTCTGTGATCTGCTCAAGATTTTTCCTGTTCTTCATGCGGAAAACGGACACTTCCGGATATTTCACAATCAATGCCAATGCCAAAAAAAACTACTACTACGCATAAATCTATTTACATTTTTATCAACTGAAATTCCAACAAGACAGTGGTTCAATGACGCTGCGTCGCGTCTACTTCTGATTAGATTTTAAGCGTGAATAGCCAGCTAGATTCGAAAGTAACGGGAAGAGGTGCATTTTTCCGGCGAAAGGGAAATTAATTTCTGTTGCCAAGCGAATTTTTACTAAACTTGGAAGGGGGAGGAGCGATGGGGGTAGGGGGTGAGCTATTTCAGGGCCTCTTCTAGAAATTGTCGGCAACAACAACCTGTGACACACACACACGCAAACACAGATATGAATGAAATTGTGCACCTGGAATTTATTATGCCACAGAAGGTCCTAAATGCAAATAAAACTGATAGCTGGGCTATTTAACGGCTAGATTTCCCTAAATTTATGCATTTCCCTCTGAAAGTTTCGTTAATTTCGTCACACATTCACTCACACACACACACACACTAATCTAAGTGGGAAAAAACGCGTGGCGATTGATTTTTAGGTCCGCGAACAAGTTCGATTTACGCATTGAACAACTCACGAAACTGATGCTAGGTGATTTAAATTGGTCCGAGTCACTTACCCGGATGCCTCTGTGTTCTGATCAGAATCTGCTTTCTTTTCTTTCTTGTACCAAAAAAATATAAACTTATTCTCAAATTGGAATTCGAGAACTGACTAGGGATGGAAAATAGGTCTCAAAATATCGATATATCGGTATTTTTCGGATTTCATTGGTATTTTTTCGAAAACATATCATATGTGATAAATTTTACAAATTTGGGACAATGCACATTTAAAATTCGGCTAACCAGTCAAAAATATGGGGTTTACGAGGTATTTTCGAAAGTATTACATGGTAAAAAGACCTTACAAGACTAGTGCGACCAGGCTACAAGGTTGCCGAAATCCCGTCACCGACTCAAGTTTTGGTATTTCCAGCTCGTATTCTTCGGAACAGCTAGTATTCTCAGCAAACGGCAACAAAAAGAAAGAAGAAAAAAAGAAAAGGAAAATCGGGTGGAAAACAGGAAAGAACCTGCGGAAAATTGTGTTCTTTGCGTTCGCCAAGAAGCTACCACAAAGCAGACGATGAAACTTGTGGAGAAAACAGTGAAAATAACGCTCGAAAGCTGATAGAACGAAGGAAACTTTTGTAGTTTCCTGTCTCAGTGTGCGTGTGTGGCGAGCAGTGCGAGTGTGTTTGTGAGCCAGGAAGAAGGGGAGGGAGACTTTTCGCAAGGAAAAGCAGCGAAATTACGCCAACTTGGTGGGAGTTCGGAGATTAGCTGCGCGTCCGCATCTCTGCGTGTGTGTGCAGCAGCACCCCCCAAGCCCACACACACACGCACACCCAGGCGTCGCTATCGGCCGTTTGTTTTGTGCTCGGATTCGCGTGCCGCCTTTGTTTGGTGCTTTTTCGCCTTTCGTCGTCGGTTTTCCCGCGGCCCCCTCGTGTGTGTGCTTCTCTCCACCCCCCTCTCTGTGCTGTTCGGCTCCTTGGCGGCTTCGTTTTGTGGCCCTCGTCCGGTTACGGTTTAGCGGCTTACGGTCACGGGTACGGCTCGTCCGAGTCCGGGCGCAGCAGCTCCGGCGGATCCGGTTACGGCGGCGGGGGGGTCAGCAACAACGCCGCAGTGGATGCCCATGCAGGTGGCCTGGGCCTGGCCCAGGACTTTGGCATGGGCGGCGGTCCGGGGGCGGGTCCGCCCACCCACATGTACGGCGCCGTAGCTCCGCAGGACAGTAAGTATTCTCGAGTCGAACTCTGGGTTTAACACACATGTTCGCCATAAGGCAATAATAAAACAAAATACAAACACTTTCTATTTTCTTAGCAGTTTTTTGTTGCCCAAATTGAATCCTTGAAATCCTTGTAAAATATTGCTAGAATTATTTTAGAGACAGGAAAAGCTTTACAAAATATTTTACAACTAAAAGCATTTGAGTTAAAGAGGTTTAAAAAGATTATTCATTAATTTTAAAATTTAAAACTGGAAAAAAATAATATTAAAAACAATTTAAACAAATTTTTAAGAAATCAAAGGTTTAAATTATAAATGCTGAGACTGTTTTCCAAAAAGATAATTTAATGCACAAACAATAATTCATTAATTTAAACAAAAGTAATAAATATTACCAACAAGGCTTTAAAAAATTTTAGGGAAAAGAAGAAAATCTTACAGAAAATTGTACAGAAAATAATATCCTTATCCCCTTCTAATCCCTTTCCTCCCCTTGCAGTAATTGTCCGGGACATGGTGCAAATGCCGCCACCGCCGCCCTCGAATGCGCCCACATCGGCAGACGCCTGCCTGAGCATTGTCCATTCGCTGATGTGCCACCGGCAGGGCGGCGAGAGCGAGGGATTCGCCAAGAGGGCCATCGAGTCGCTGGTCAAGAAGCTGAAGGAGAAGCGCGACGAACTGGACTCGCTGATCACGGCCATCACCACGAACGGAGCCCATCCAAGCAAGTGCGTGACCATTCAGCGCACGCTCGATGGACGTCTGCAGGTGAGGTAAATGGACGCGCGTCTCTTATCGGGGATGAGTGGCGTCCGTGCGGGTATTTCCGGTTCTCTGATAGCGCCATGTCTCTACTTACTTCTGGGAAACGTACGATTATCACCTTTCCCGTTTCACTCTTACTAGGTGGCCGGTCGCAAGGGCTTTCCGCACGTGATCTACGCCCGGATCTGGCGCTGGCCGGACCTGCACAAGAACGAGCTGAAGCACGTCAAGTACTGCGCCTTCGCCTTCGATCTCAAGTGCGACTCGGTGTGCGTGAATCCCTACCACTACGAGCGCGTCGTCTCGCCGGGCATTGACCTGTCCGGCCTCAGCCTGCAGTCGGGACCCAGTCGCCTGGTGAAGGACGAGTACTCGGCCGGGCCGCTTGTCGGTGGCATGGATATCGATGGCAATGACATTGGCACCATACAGCACCATCCCACGCAGATGGTGGGTCCCGGCGGCTACGGTTATCCACAGGGACCTGGTGAATATGGTAAGGAAATTGTTTTTAGAATTCCTTCTTTCTTGGCTTGATTTTATTAATTTAATTTAACTTGTGTTTGTCATTTATTTGCTTTTGTATTTGTTAACGTTTTGTTTCTGTTTTTGGTTCTTTTCATTTTGTTTTTATAATCAGTTGGCGATCCCTTGAGTGCAATGTTTCCCAGCGGCCGCACAATACCAAAAATTGAGCCGCAGGATGGTGTTGTGGGTTCGCGCAGTTCTTGGATGGTGCCACCTCCACCGCGGCTTGGCCAGGCCTCCCAGCAGCAGCAGCAGCAGCAACAGCAACAATCCCAGCAGCCACAACCCCCGCCGAACCCTCAGCAGCAGCAGCAGCAAACCCAAACCCAAGCCCAGGCTGCCGCACATCCGCTCTGTAAGGACCAAGAAAGTCCTTGATAATCGATTAGGAAAAACTCTCAAATCTTTTTGTAGTTTTTTATTTTTATTTTTGTTTACATAAATCCATATTTTTCCCTAAGTTTCTCATCCTTTTTTCTTCAACTTTACTTACAGCCGTACCTCATGGCATGCCGAGCATGCCTGGCCCCATGAATCCCGTAATGGCGCCCCCACCTCCGCCCCAGCAGCAGCAGGCTCAGAATCCCCAGGGCAATGGGGTGCATCATAACCAGGCCAATTCTCCCACAGATCCCGCCACCGCCTTGGCCATGCAACAGCAGCAACAGCAGCAGCAGCAACAACAACAGCAGCAGCAGCAGGCGGGCGGTGTTCCCAATGGAGGTGTTAATAGCAGCAGTGGAGCCACTGGCCCTGGACAGTACTATGGCCAGCCGCCGCCTGGCAGTCAGATGCAGGGAGGGGGCGGCAGCGGCTCAGTTCCGTCCACTGTGCATGGCCAGCAAAACGGCTATGTGTCGCAGGCGGGACCTGGGGGAGGCACTCCATCCGTTGGTGGCTTTGGCGCTCCTCCAACCAACGCACAGCAGCAACAGCAGCAGCCACCGACTGGAGTGCAGGCCAATGCGGGATCTGCTGGTGGTGTGGCAGCTCAAGGAGGCGGGGGAGGTGGCGCAGCAGGCACCTGGACAGGTCCCAATACACTCACCTATACGCAGTCCATGCAGCCGCCCGATCCGCGATCCCTGCCAGGAGGATTTTGTGAGTTTTTATTTTATAATTCCATGTATTTTCGTCCTGATAATTCTCACTTTTCTTCAGGGAACTCCACGCTCTCAGGTGACCTGGGTTCGCCGCAACAAACCCCGCCGCAGCAGCAGCAACAGCAGCAACAGCAGCAACAACAACAGCAATCGCAGCAGCAGCAGCAACAGCCACGTCTCCTTTCGCGCCAACCGCCACCGGAATACTGGTGTTCCATAGCCTACTTCGAGCTGGACACACAGGTGGGCGAGACCTTCAAGGTGCCATCAGCGAAACCGAACGTCATTATCGATGGCTATGTGGATCCCTCCGGCGGCAATCGCTTTTGTCTGGGCGCCCTCAGCAATGTTCATCGCACCGAGCAATCGGAGCGAGCCAGGTGAGGGTTTCAAGGGGTTTTTATTGCGAATTTTTAATTTTATTTATTATTCTTTTTTAGGCTGCACATTGGCAAGGGCGTGCAGTTGGACCTGCGTGGCGAGGGCGACGTTTGGCTGCGCTGCCTCAGCGATAACTCGGTGTTCGTACAAAGCTATTATCTGGATCGCGAGGCGGGTCGCACGCCTGGCGATGCCGTGCACAAGATTTATCCGGCGGCCTGCATCAAGGTGGAATATAATCAGGAATATAATCACAAGAAGCCTGCTGATAAACTCTGTTTTTTAGGTGTTTGACCTGCGCCAGTGCCACCAGCAGA
Source organism: Drosophila ogumai (assembly GCA_018904815.1). Taxonomy (NCBI): domain Eukaryota; kingdom Metazoa; phylum Arthropoda; class Insecta; order Diptera; family Drosophilidae; genus Drosophila; species Drosophila ogumai. Next base: position 67,622 of record JAEIIJ010019428.1, on the reverse strand, counting down.
TGCACTCACTGGCCACCAATGCCCAGGCAGCGGCCGCAGCTCAGGCAGCAGCCGTGGCCGGCGTGGCCAATCAGCAGATGGGCGGCGGCGGCGGGGGCGGTGGTAGAAGTAAGTGTTTAAACAAGACAACATTTCTAGCACTAATTTAACATGTAAAATATTTTTAAGGCATCACTGCAGCCGCTGGGATTGGTGTGGACGATCTGCGTCGCCTCTGCATACTGCGACTGAGCTTCGTCAAGGGCTGGGGACCTGACTATCCGCGACAGTCGATCAAGGAGACGCCCTGCTGGATCGAGGTGCACCTGCATCGCGCCCTCCAGCTGCTGGACGAGGTGCTCCACGCCATGCCCATCGATGGGCCGCGAGCGGCGGCCTAATCATATACGTTTAGGATTCAGTTAGGGGCAGCTTTCCGGTCTTCATTTGCACGTTTATGTTTCTTTGCCTTTGATTATTTAATAATAATGATTTTTATAAAAAATTCAAAACTGAACAAGTGGGCGAGTAGTCTTAAGTACGCAGCTAAGCATCTAGTTTTATGTACAATATATTTAAATATACACACTTACCCCGCACACCCACACAGCGACCATTGACAAGGCGGCAAGTGCTCGTTCGTTGCCCATTTCCTGCCACGCGGATCACCACCAGAAACATACACACAGCATTGCATTGCAACAATCATCCAAGCCAGAGGGCGAAACAGAAAACAGAAGAGAACATCGATGCACACATAAATACATACATATGATGTAAAATGCAAACGTACATACATAAGGCAAAAGCAAAACAAGTAGTTGTAAAATAAGTGTAATAAACAGAGCATAAACGAACGAGTGTAGTTTTAATACCCTTATAAAATTGTATAATTTACAATTATAATTTAAATTTAAGTTTGAAGCTTGTAAAGCAGTGAAGGGTGCATTTCCGACCCTATAACCATACATATTCCTAGTCAGCATCAACAGGCGAATCTTTCTAGCCTTGTCCAGAAGAAAAACAATTTTTTATATTATTTTTCCAAACTTGATCGTTAAAATTTATAAAAATTTACCCTATTTTTGATTTTGATTTTCTTATAAAATGTAGTATGCAGTTTTGTTAACTTTCCGAATTAACTTTGATTCATTTTTTGCTTAGATTTGGTCAATTTCCGTTTCGATGCCATGATCCTATGGCAGGGGTATACAAATATAGGTCTTCCGAAATTAGTATCCCGCCTGTTTGAATTTATGTAATTAAATCTGGAAAATCTGGACAAGCGCAGGTATTTAAAAAAGTGGTTGGCCCATTTTATTAATTTAAAAAAATCGCTAAATGGAAACAAATTATATATCCCCATTCCCTAATAGCTTCCTATGCGCAGTTCCACCTGCTGGTCCAGCCAGCTAATCCAGTCCGGCGTTATCGCGCGCTCCAAGGTGATCTCGTGGAAGACCTCCACTCGACACGTTTCCACAAATCGAAAAGTCTCAAATAGATGCAGGGAGGCGCTGTTGTCCATGTCGATTTTGACCTGAAACTTGGCCAGTTTGAGCTGATCCTGCGACTGGGCGTACTTGAGCATCAGGAGCATGGCCTCGCGACCGTAACCCTTGCCCCTGGCGCCTGGCTCGGCAATCATGATCTCCGCCTCGGCCACCTGTTGATCGCCCTCCTCTGGATCTGGATGCAGGAAGAGATTTGTGTCGCCCACCATGGCGGCAATTTCGTCCTGATCCTGGGCGTAGATGGCGGCATCAAGGATAATGAATGTGAGTTTGTCGCTATCCTCGCGCCAACTCCTCTGCATCTCGTACTCCTCGTCCAAAGACAGCTCCTCGGAGGCGGTCAGGTGGCGCAGGGTCTCGCAGCTCATCCAGTCGTGGTATTTGGGCACATGGCGCGCTTCGTAGGGAACCAGGATGACCTTGTGACCCAGTATTTTCGTTTTTTCATTCAAACGCATCTCGGGAGCTCTGGAAAACTGTAAAATTTGTAAAGCTTATGGGTTTGTTTATGGTTTTGGGATGTTCTGGTTTCCCTATTCACAATTTTCTTAAATACCCCAAATTTGTGGGTTCTATATTATATATATTTTTTAAATACTTTTTTACATACATAGTGAAACAATTTAAATTTTTAATTTTTAACTTGTAATTCTGATTTCTCGGCCAATCGAAATCGAATTCGGGAACGCCTCCAGCAAAACAGCTGTTAGTGCTGCCGGATCTGGCAACGCCTGGTGATGCAGAGAATTAATCGCGAATTCAACAATTTTATAGAAAATGCCAAGTCGACATTGCCGAGCCTGCGGCAAATTCATCTTCTGCAAGAATCCGCGCAACCTCTTCACCGAACCCGACTGCATACAGCTCCACCAGATCGAGGCAATAACGGGACTTTATGTGAGTTGTTGGCGTCAGTCTCGGCAGACACGGTCAGACAGGCTGATGGGTTTTCACCTAAAATTTGATTTCTCGGCAGTTGCTGGAGGGCTCCGAGTTCGATTTCCCGGTATGCATCTGCGGACCTTGCGAGGTGTCGCTGCGGGAGGCCGTACGCTTCCGGGAACGGATCATTCTCACCCAGAAGACACTGCAGAGTAGTCGCAGCGTTTTGCAGGATGTGTCGGAGCAGCCCCAGAAGGCCTCGGGCGATCAAGTGGAAGTGGACCAGCAGGAGGGGCTTATCCTGGAGGAAATCACACAATACGAGGTTACAGAAGAGCAGATATTTGATGCAGTGGAGGAACTACCCCTAGAGGAGGCGGACAAGGAGGTAGTCCCGGAGAAGGAGCAGGAGAAGCAGAGGGAATCCGTGCCATCAAAAGCCCCTCGCCATCCCTACACATCTGTGACCTTTGCGGACAACAGCGACGCCCGGAATCAGCCCCGCGTTCAATGGGACAAGCTCACCGAGGAGGAAGTGGTCGCCTTGAAGCGAGAGCGCCGCAAGAGGGACTGCATTTGCGAGCAGTGCGGCCGCCACTTCTCCTGTCCCAGCAACTTCAAGGTGCACCTGTTGCGCCACACCGGTCTGAAGAGCTTCGCCTGCACCGAGTGCCCACAGAAGTTCTACACCGCCCATCTGCTGAGACGGCACCAGGACATGCATTCCGGCGAGCGTCCGTATCCCTGCCAGTTTTGTGAGCTGACGTTCGCCAATACCAGCGTGCGGACGCGGCACGAGCGCATGTAAGAGGGATATTTTTACGATTTTAATAGTTTTTGTATTAAGAACCTTCGCCATTCCAGCCGCCATACAAATATCAAGCCCTTCAAGTGCACAGAATGTGATAAAAGCTTCGCCGTGAGCGGCAAACTCCGGGAGCACATGCTCACGCACACGGGCGAGCGAGCCTTTCAGTGAGTACAATATCCTTTAAAGTGTAATTAACCATACGATAATCCTACCTTCCAGCTGCGAACCCTGCAAGGCCTCGTTTGTCCGACGCTCGCATCTCCTAGCCCACCTGCGTACCAAGGGCCATGCCCAGAATGCACGTGTCCAGGAGTCGGCCTCCAAGGCAATGGATCTCGACGTGGAGACGGTGCTAACCTCGTGTATAGATCAGACTTAGTGCCTGGAGGCTGCTTTTAAAATAAATGAATAAAACTAATTATAGATACTATCGCATATTCGATAGCTTATCGACTAGCCGATAATTTTTGGTCTACTAGTCGATAAACGCGTCTTGCAAATTTTTGGTAAAACGAAACAAATTGCAACAATAAACAATTAAACAACGCTCCAACGCGTTTACACAAACCAGTACACAGTGCACACTACCTCCGAATAGCCGGAACTATAATATCTTGCAAATACATTAACCAGATCTTGTAAAGCTTCTGTGCCTTGCCGTCACGTGCGGCATTTGCACAATCTTTGCATTTGTGGTTTTTGGTGTTCTTGCCTCCAAGGACCTTGAGGAGTGCCTGTGCCTTGGTAGCTACTTTTGTCCTGGGATTTTGCCCTGCAAACGGGACAGAATTCATCGCGAAAGACGCAGCCCAAGAGCAAAAAGAGAGAAAAACACAACCGTAAGAATCGCGAGTGGGAAAGAGTGGGACGCGGTGTCCGGCGCGGGGCTTCTGGCTTAACCAATGTGGCACTTCCAATGAGGAATCATTGCAAGTCGTTGGATGCTCTCAGTATTGGTTATTGGCGAGATTGGCCCCCAGGCAGCTATAGTTGTTGTTCCGCTCAGTCCGAGTAATTCTCCCCCGATTTAGTTTTCGCACCACTCGTAAATGTCGGAGGCGGTAGAGACCAAGCCTTCGGTGGCTACATTTCCTAAGGAAACCACCGCACAGCCACCGGTTTGCAAGCGGCCACGGCTGGAGGATGAGGAGCAGGAGCTCAAGGTGGCTGGGTTCTCGCTGAGTGCCATCGAGGAGATGCGCCAGACGCGGGACAATGAGCTCCAGAGCGAGCCCAGGGACCAGCAGCTCCGGCATTTTCAAGTGCTCGACGAGGTTGGCTATTCCAGTGATGGGCCTGATGATTCAGGTAAGTTAAGGATGGGTTTGGAACTGGAAGGGGTTGGTTTTAAAGATGATATCATAGAGCAAGGACTTGGTATTATTTTAGGATTATTTTTAAGTAAAGAATGTTGGATTTTTGTTGGGCTTTCTCAATGCAATGTGCCAGCTATAGCGAAGGCGATTTCTGATTTTATAAGATTCCCCCCGATTATTTCCTGTGCATTGCCACTTCATTATCTTGGAGAAATCACTGGCTCTATCATTGTGCAAATACAGGAGGCTGATAGATAGAGCAACAGCCAGCCTCTAAAACCGCAAGACACCAGCCTCAGTTATATTTCGGATTCCTGTGGGTCAGGTGGCTCCGTGTCTTGTGGCTGGCTGTCATGCGAATGATACCAATTATCCGGCTGGATTGGCCAGCCAAGTCAGGTATAGTTCTGTAATACAGCGGGTCACATGTTTGTTTATGTAGATTATCATGTTTGTTATTACTCATCTAACCATTCGCCAGCCTAAATAAAGAAATGTAATCCGAACTGAGAGTGGAAAACAATTGTTTGGGTGGAGTGGAGTTCCTAGAATATCAGAGTTTCCTTTTTTCCTGCAAAGACAGGGGTATCTTGGTATCAAGATAGATTTCAAGGCGAATGACCGGTATAAGAGCAAAGATTCTTTACTCCAAAGATGGTTTCTTGTTGTCAGTTAATGTTAACCTCAGACTCAACCTTAACCCTGATCTGTGCCTTTAAATGTTAAACAGACGATGCCAGCGACAAGTACGCAGGTGAAGAAGGCGAGGATGAAGAGGAGCCGGCAGATGGCGAGGGCGCGGAATATGAATCTTCTGAATTTGATGACGAGGAGATCGAGAACCTGCTGGACGAGAAGCTGCCCGACGAACTGCGCGACTCCAAGCGGCCCAAATACGAACAGCGTTTCAAGACTGTGCTCGAGGGTAAGTAAGCGATCCCTCACTGCAGGCTCACAATTAACCCTTTGGTAATGCTTCCAGAGAAGCGCCTCAATCACTTTGAGGTCTTGCCAGAGGGCTGGGTGCAGGTGACCCACAACAGCGGCATGCCGCTCTTCCTGCACCGCAAGACACGCGTGTGCTGTGCCTCCAGGCCCTACTTCCTGGGCACGGGCAGTGCTCGTAAACATGCTGTGCCCTTGGGAGCCATACCCTGCCTCAACTATCGCAGAGCTCTGGAGGAGGAAACCGAGGCGGAGCAGGGGAAGCCCAAAGAGGAGTCTGCGGCGCCAGTGGGCGTATGTCCCATAACAGGGGCCACAGCCACAGAAGCAGCGCCAGATAAAGCCTTGGATGTTGAGGGAAAGGAGAATGCATCAGAAGATGTCGATATGAAGCCCGAGGGCTTGACATCTCTCATGCCGGCCGCCAAAATAGTCACGGTGAACGAGAACACACAAAAGGAGTCCATAACCCCAGAGCAGCTGAACAGCTATTGCCAAAAACTATTCAAATTCAAGGTGATTCGTGTGCTGCGATTCCGTAGCTGGAATGCCCGCCGCAAGTTCATCAAAAATCGCAAGCACATCAAGAATATCCAAAGGCCCACGCTGCCCGACGGCACCAAGCTCATCAAGTTCCCCATTTTGGCCGCCTCCGGCGATGGCGGAGCCATGAATCCGCGCGGCCGCAAGGAGTGGATCATGAATCCTAATGGCAAGAGCTTCGTGTGCATCCTGCACGAGTATGTGCAGCACGCTTTGAAGACCCAGCCCACGTACGAGTTCAAGGAGCTGCAGAATGCAGCAACGCCCTATTCGGCCACCGTTTCGGTGAACAATCTCAAGTACGGCACGGGGTATGGTACCAGCAAGAAGCAGGCCAAGTCAGAGGCGGCTCGCGAGACCCTCGAGATACTCATTCCCGATGTCAAGGACAAGATAACGGGCAACAAGGACCAGAAGAGCGGCAGTGCCAAGAAGGCGCAGATCGATCTGTCTGTAAGCTTTGCTCTTTGCTTATCTGATTTTTAGTTTAATATGTACCCCTTTTCCCGAAGGTTTTTGACGACATCCGCATTGAGGATCCGCGGGTAACCGAGTTTTGTAATAAAACCACAGAGCCATCGCCCAATGCCATCTTGCTGACCTGCTTGCAGCGCAACTACGGCAGCGATGTCCAGATCAGCCAGGAGATCAATCGGACGCCGAACAACAAGAATGAGTTCACCATGACTGTGGGCAAGCACACTGCCAAGGTGGTGTGCAAGAACAAGCGCGAGGGCAAGCAGCTGGCCTCCCAGGCGATCCTTCAGGTGGGTCCTTCTATATATAATACTAATATTTCTTAAACTCACCTTTTACCTGGCAGATATTGCATCCTCACATCATGACCTGGGGCTCACTGCTCCGCTTGTATGGCAACAACTCCATCAAGACCTTCAAGGAGAAGAAACTGGAGGAACAGGAGATCACCGTGCTGCAGAGCAAGGCTGCTGTGAATCAGCCCAACTATGCCATTCTGGACAAGCTGAAGTGCGAGATGCTAAAGCTGTGCGCCAAGCAGGAGAGCGTCCTCACCAAGGGCACCTTTGTCCCGCCCAGCGATGTTGATCTGCCCACATCTTCGGGCTCCAATCTGAACAATGTCGAGCTTTAACTCAATTCTCTCTCTTTACACTTCATTTGTGACAAATAATTATTAGATTCTTTCTCTAGAGGCAATAACGAACTGACATTACACGGCCTTAAGTATCGCAGCATTAGTATCATGTCATTTTCCATATATATTATTATTATAAAGTCTGTTTAAATATATAAGTGGCTTCAGTTGGATGGAAGGGTTAAGAACGTTGCTTAAAATAAATAAATAAAAAATAAATTACATACAAAATAAATGCACAAAATTTCTTTGTACTGATAATGGTTTAAATTAAGGATATATTAAAACATTTTGAATTTAAAAACTGTGTCAAAAAGAGTTTAAAGATAGTTTAAACTTATTGTGGGAAATAAATTTAAAGAGGTGAAAAATTGAAGTTATTAAATATGCGGTATATATTATTATATTATTTATTTAATGATATTATTATTGGTATTATTTTATTACCATTAAAATTTATATTGTATAACATACTTCAATTTATATCGCTCTTTTCCCTAGATATTTGTCTACACATCAATTCTTTTGTACTATTTTATGCTTTTGGCTTAAAAGAACTCAAGTTGTATCCCATATACCTTCAAGTTTTAAACTTTAAAAGCAGCTGCATAATTTATTCCCGTTTTCGCTAAAGAAAAACAGCAATTTATCAATGTTTACGCAAATATTTGATTAGCTAATTTGGCCATAAATCTTGTCTTTATCAGGTCCGTCGGGCTGGCTTATGTTTTTTAAAGAAAACACTCTCGGAAACTAAGTAGTTTCCGTTTAACTTTAAGGGATTTTAATCAAAAATAAAAGCATAATTAAATTAAATATTTGTCAACAACCTTAAACATAATTTGTGGGCGTTAAAAAGTGAATTTTGCAATTTATTTCCTTTTGCTAGACTCTCCAGCAATTATTTATCAATGTTTATGCAAATATCGCCCATTTTTGTTTACCTATTTTCCCGTAAATCTTTCCTAATCATTTCGCATCGGCTGCCATGTGTGTTTTGCTCAAAAATAACACCATTGACCTTTAACCAATTTCGGCAAAATGTTTAAAAACTCATATAAAAATGTATAAAAACAGAATGAAATATTTACTTGGTCATTAGAGGGGGGCTTGGGTCTGGGGGCCTGGGCAGGTGAGTAGATGTAAATATTTAAAACGCAGGCAGGAGGTGTGTGTGTTCGTGCAATTATTTAAAAGACGATGCAGTCATAAATTATGCTACATTTTCATTTCATTCTAACGCTTCCTTTTTTTATGGCATTCCAACGACAGACATATTTATAGGGGGGCTCCACAGAGAGCCACAGAGAGAGGGCCACCTGAGAGCGACGCCTGCGCAGTGTCCTGCCACCGTTAGCTGCGTTTTGCGCAGCAGCCCTGCTGCGAGATGAAGCCTTCGTTCACTTGGCCAAAATCCGTATCTGTATCTTCAGTACGGATTCTTCGCGTGACGAGTACGAAACTCCGGTTGTGGTTGTCGTGGCCCCAGCTTTATAGATGTTCTCGTCTGCGATTTATAATTAAATCACAGTAACTCGGAACACAAAGAGCGAGAGAGAAAATAAAAACGAAAAATAAAAACAAATAAAAACACAAACTAAAACATAACAACCCCCCGCAAAAAAAGGCAAGAGGAGTCCCCTAAAAAAATAACCAACTGCAGCTTTCCAGCATCATTTTTATTGACATTCATCTTAGTCGCCTGTCCGCCTGTCGCCTGTCACTGTCCCCAAATCCCTGGCCCCCGGATAACCACCGACTAAGCCCCCGGTCGTCGTCGTCGTGTGTCGCGTGTTGCAAGTGCGTGGGTCCCATCAAATCACTGGATATATCAGCCGTACCGACACGCGCGCCGTTTTTGATTTTTCGCTTAGCGGCACAAAAATTGGGTCTCCCCGAAAAAAGAGCAAAAAGTGAAAAATTCTACGGGAGTATATACAGTGCAGAGGCAGCTCGTGTCGCCTCTTGGATTCTACAGACACAAGTCGCCGCCGCCGCCGCCGCCGCCGACTCTGTGTATATATTGTGTTTAATGCATTTCCCAGATATGTAAATCATGCCGAAATTCTAGTGGAATTTTTGTCAACGCCAGTGAATTTGGTAAACAGCCGTAGCAGGAGCAGCAGCAGCCGTTCGCCAGGATAACCCAGCATCGTTCTGCGAAGGAGCCACGACCAAGACAGGTAAGCGGTAGCGCATTAGGCGGCAAGTGTCAGCGGAGAATGCTGCTGGAAAATTCAATAATCCGCCGCAGGGCGCCCAATTGTCCCCCCATACACACGGAGACAGAGACGGAGTCCGGAGGGGTGGCCAGCCTGCCCTGCTCTTCTCCGCCACCCAAAAAACCCGCTCCGTGCTTCTCATCCGGGCGCATACTGAATGTACATATATACACAGCCACAAAAAGAACGTACCTTTAGAAGATATTGATATTAAAAATAATATTGGAAGCGTCTTTGTGTTTTTGGTTCTAATTCTAAAACGATAAGTTAAGCAAATCCGAATCGGGCAATGGTTGTTAATTATGAGCAGAAGTTTTTGTGGTTTTATTTTTTTTCTTTTAATATTTCTAAACAATTTTATAAAACTTAAATAAGGGCTGATAACAACGGGTAATGGAATACTTTATTTGCTTTGATGATACATTTGTTATATTAGAGTTATTAATAATAATAATGGAAGTTATGAAGTTTGCAACACGAAAGTTATACTTAGATTCTGAAATCTTAAGCAACATTTTTTAATTTATTCCCTTGGTTGGTTAATGGTTTATTCCTTTGGTTCTGAGCAAATTTAAAAATATACTCTGGTATATGTACAATTTTTATTTAAGACACAGCTTAAGTTATTGTAGGGAGAATTTTATTTAAAAAATATTTTTTAAATGGTGTCATCCGGTAAAATTAAAAAAAATAATAAACAAAGGTGGGTCATGTTTTATTCGGTAAATGTTTACTTGTTCGTCTTTAAAATATTACAAAGTTATTTCTAACTTAAGTTTGAAATTTTTAACTTTAGTTTTTCAATAATTTGACTAAATAAATCTCCGTTTTCCGCTGGCATTCTCTGATATGAAATGTTCTCTAAACCCTTTGATTTTTACAAATGTATTGTTCAATCTACTTTTTCGCTGGGTGCATCTATACATATAGAACGTATTTTCGCTCGGCTCTGCCTGTAGTCTGTTGCGTCCAAAAGTAGGTTGACTTCGGTCTGGTTTTAGGGTCCGCTCTGTTTTGCGTTTTGTGCTGCGATTGGCCTTTGTTGCGCCGCAGTTTGTTGCCACCGATTGTCGCTCGATACATTTATTTAGTTTCGGTTTCAGTTTCGGCTCAGGTTTCGTTTTCACTTCCAGCTAATTTGGGGGAATGAGACAAACGACTAAATAACAAATAACAAATAGCAGTAAATAAGAAAAGAGGGCCAGATGCGAACAGGGTTTTGTATATGTTTACCTAGCGTTACGCGACTCGAACTCAACTTTACTGCGGGAAAAGTGACCTTTGAAGTCTTGATAAGCAAATCCAGGTAATGCCGTCCGTCCCCAGGATGCCCCCGGGACATCCATTCGGTCCTCCGCTTCTGGGGAACCCAGGCGGAACCGGGGACTCCCTCTCGCTTACCTCGAGACAAAGGCTTTCTAGGAAACGCTGGAGTATTATGGACCCTTCTTAATGCGTTTTCTTTTCCTTCCGTGCTTCCGTCATTGTCGGCCCCTTTCCCTTGCCATTCATCAATATTTAAAAATTAAAAAAAAAACGTATTTTCTTTTAAGTTTCATTTAATTCCGGTTGATGAATTTGCCGAAATATAAAGGTTTCTTTTAATTTACACTTGCAGTTAATGTCCTAAAACATTGATTAGGATAGGGTCTACGCTTTTAGGGTTTCTAATACTTTATGAAAATGGTGATTGGTTTTCTTAGAAATCAACATTAAACTTAAAGTTTTAAGGAGGCTTTAGTTCTAAAATTAGAGAAAAATAATAAAAACATACCATACCAAAACCCTTTCATAAGAAATGGGAAAAGTTTAAAGGAGTAAATTAAATTATTAAATTTATTTCTTAAAGTACTTAGTTTAAGTTGAATCCTGGCTTAAATCGCTTCCACTATGTCAATTCTAACTTCAGCTCCACTTAAAACACCAAAGTATACACACATTTATTCCTTATTATTCCTCAAGGATAAAAAGCTGCTGCCGCACGTTAGGTTTTTGTTTTTTAATAATGCTCACATTCCTCGGAAAGTTTGCTTTAATTAATATTCCAAAATGCTAAACAGAAGAAACCAGACGAACAAAACAAACACAAAGCCAAACGAAAATATTTATGTAAACCTGAAGAAGGAAAGTTAGTTACCAAAAGATGGAAATTTTTGAAGGATGGGAGGAGGGATGGAGATGGCACTTTGACAGGGGGCAGAGTTTTCCCCCTTTCTCCCCTAAGCGTTTTTCTCGGCGTCGTCGACGGGTTGCAATGGCAACGATCCGCAAAAAGAGGGCACCGCAAGGTGTCCTTTGATGTCTGATAAGCAAATCCTCGGCAATATGACACCTTCGGCTCGATGCCCAGTTTCCATTTTCCCCCATTTTCCTCGACCGCGCCAAGAACAAATCGGAAAGGCGACGGAGGGCTATCGGTGCGTGTACTTAATAATGCAAATACCCGCAAAAACTTTTCTGGAGGGGCGACCGGGCGACTGACAGAAAATTCCAAAAGGGGCTTATCAAATTCTTAGAATGGCTTTGCCAAGAAATAGAAAAGTAAGCCAGAAAAATCGCCTTGCTCGACGGTCGCCGGCCAATTTGGTGTGGTAACAAATTATCACTTGGCCGGGAAAATCAATAAACATTAATCTTGTTGCGATTTTGTCTATATCCCGCCCGTTATTTGCATAGTTAATGGCGGCGAACCGACAGATTTTAAGTTCAATTGGATGCGCATCCAATTGTTATGAAAATTATTGCCCCGCCGGCTAAGCTGATTATGCTCTCCTTGTAGTTTTGAATCGGAATCGATTTCTGGGGCGAAAGCCATAAGCCTGTCTTGTTTATTTAACTGGAAACTGTGTGAGGGATTCGTTTGCATTTGCATTTGTATAATTAAAATGGAATATGGGAATTAATATTGGCCCTTGGGCATATTGTCGATTGTTCAAGGTGTGCTGCTCGAAAGGCAAAGAAGTTGCAGAGGAAACACACGGAAAACAAGGATTAAGGATGTCTTTGAAGTGAAAACAAAAGGACTAATAAGCTCGAGGGGGAGTAGGTTTTTTTGTTTATATTTTAAAGCTTTCAAGAATGAGTAAATACATTTTTATAAACTTTAAGATATTCAATAAATACTATAAGTTAAGCAACATAATATTACTACATCATTGATGGAGAAAAGATTAAATTTGCGAGCCTCTCTGATCGGGAATTGAACCCTAGTTAGATTCTAACTAACTACAAATTATTTAGAGGAACCTGGAATACCTGATTCCCAAAAAGTGACTTCGCTGCCGATTACTGGGAAGCTTAACTCGTACCCAATCCGACTGATGACTTAAGTTTGAGCAAGATAGATGAAAGGTAGAAACTTTAGTGTCTCATGTCATTGAATCAATTTCTTAGAAATTTTAGGTACATGAGAATATTTTATATTTAATTTTTCACTGAATTTAAGGCTAAAGCCTCACCAATATTACCCAGATTTTAATAACAGATTTCCAGATTTATGTCCACCAAATATTAATATCTATTTCCACTCTAAGGGCACAGCTTCTTGATCTTCCCCCGAAATCGTTCATCTGAAACTTCTTAGATGTTAATTAAACTCCAATCGACCGTTCTGAGGAGATCATTTCTATTTTCTCAGTGGCAATTAACACACAGAAATGCTCACATACTTAGATATGTGTGTACCAAGGGTCGGGCAGTTGTCGAGGCAAAACTCCTCCAAAAGCCAACCTCAAGGACTCTCCGCTGCGACGTAGATTGAATCTTGTGTGTTCAACATGGCGTATACATAATGTATAAATGAGTTTTCTTCGGCGGCAGCGTGACATGTGAGTTTGCCATTAAAAGGGAAAATGAAATGATTCTGCTAATAGACCCAGGGGATTTCTTTTTGATTGGCCGCCTTCGGACGTGTCCCCTTCCCCCCTAATTCGCACATTTCCATATTGATTTCATGGAACGTAAAGTGATGCCCCCGCAAAAAGCAATCTCATCGATGGCAGGCAACTTTATCCCATGAAATTAAAATTTAATTTCAATTAACTTATCACATCGTTGCCAGCATCCGACACCGACGCCCGAAACCCGACACCAATCGGGATTCCTAAGCCCCGTCACCGACGCCATTGAACCCGGGCTAATCTACCACAAAATACCTTGAGGAGGGGGGTGGGCCTAGGCTAGAAGGCCTCCTCCTCCTACCATCACCTTGCCAACTTACCAACTTACCAGTTTGCCAACTTGCCACCTTGAAAATTTCATAATTAAACGTTGCCCGAGCACCCGACCCAGGTCCAGACTGAGGCACATAGCCCTGGGTGACATCTTCAAGAATTCTAATTAAATCATCCCGACGAACTTTTTGAGGACTTTCCATGTTGATTCATGTTCCATGTGGCAGCTGCCCCCAAGTTTTCCACACGAAATCCGCAAAGCGAAAAAATAAAATAGACCGAGCAGCAGCCGGAGAGCAGCAGCAAAATTTCGAAAAATGAAATGGAAAACTTTTGCGCCCGGTACGGCCCAAGAATTTCACTTGATTTCTATTTGTTGTTCTTCTGGCTGTCCCAGTAACCCCTCGCATCCTGAGATTCCCTCGTTTTTCCCCGTTTCCCTCATCCCCCTCATGTTTTCCCTTCAGATCTTAGCCATTTACCGGTTCGTGTGTTTCATGCCGACTAATTTGTGGTGTTTGCTTTTCGGTCGCTTCTGACGGGGATTCCCCCGCCTTCCAGGATTATGCAAAGCTAACAGGGATAGGAGGAATAGGAGTATCAGTATCTCACACGGCAAAAAACTTAACCATAACCTTAACAGTTTTGTCATCCTTTTTTTTATCTGACAACAGAAATGTGTAGGGATTTCAGATAAGAATGGTTATAGCGCCTAAAAGCATGTTGAAGATGTAGTTGCACTTTTGCTGGTATACTGAAAGAAGTTGTTAAGAATTTTCAGGGAAATTTATAGTCAAAGTAAAGATTATTTTAAGGGCTATTAAGAAAAAACATAGTTAATAGAAAAAATTGAGAATTTATAACTGCCCTCTTCCCCTAAATTTCCCCATCGGTTTCCCGTTCACTATATTATTATATCTCCATTTTAGTTCCCAGTTTTTTGCGCTGTGCACAAAGCCACCGCCAAACTCACTCACTTGCTTTCGGATATGTACAAGATTCATAGACTCATAAATCTTTGAGTATTGAAAAACCATTTTTGCCTATAAGAACTCATGCCGAAAAGTTTATCCGGCATACACGCTTTCCGGCTGGCGGCGTCGGGCCGAAGGGTGCGGGATCGGAGGAAGGGCTTCATAGGATGGGAAATAGCTGCTATCGGCGGGGGAAACATTCACAAACTTGGCTTGAGGTGAAAGCAAACAACGTGACGCCGGACAACGAACACCAATGACGGTGTACAACACTGAATGGCAATTTAGCCGGGACTACAAATGGTTGCAGGGGTTCTGCTCTGCTCCCGCGTGTGGTTCCTTTTTTGGTGGCTCTTTTGGGGGGGTCAGTGGGTGGCTCTGGGTGGCTGTGGGCTCTGGCTAGCTGCTATAGTTTAAGCACGAAGGCCGTTTTGCGGAAAATCCACCAAAATAATATTGTTATGTACATTTGTTGTGGACCTTGGTGTTGTTCCTCCTGGTAGTGGTCAATGGTCAGGGCTTTAAGTCACACACAACCAGCAGGCACACACCCAGCATACACACACACACATCGAGAGGCTCCCATATGCTCCAAGCTGTCTCGCATACACACTCACATAAACATATTCAACGAAGCGTTCGAATCGAGAGAAGGATATTCATGAAATGGAATAACTAATGACTTTATGCTAGGAGCGTGTTTTGTTAATTGCATTTGACGGCAACAGCGGCCAGAGGGCGGGAGTAGCAAGAGGGGGACTTTGGTTACAGGCCAGGCTCCAAAATGACACTGGAAGAAAATTTCTAAAGGTGCTTTAAAATTTCTTTTAGCCAAAATAAGAAAATTATATTTTGGTAGAGCTTTTGTTAGGGTTTTCTGCAAATTTAAAAAATGTATCAGTTTTAAAAAACTTTTTAATAAATAAAACAGTGGTTGTAGTAGTATTAAAAAGCATTTTCAATTTAATTTAAGAACTAAAAACTATTTTATTATATTTATAGGGTAAATTTCATAGGCAATGTGCAATTTATCACATTTAATGTATAAATCTAGACAGTTAATTAAAAGATTATAGATCCTATACATCAAACACAATTTATCGCAACGTTTACACATCGTTGTATAAACTCCCTAAAATTTTCCCCAGTGCATGGGCTTTGGCAAAACTTGTTTCTTCAGCCTTGGGGGGTGGCATTAACTGTGGTGTGTGGCTGGCGAAAAAAAGCAAATTCTGGCACACACTCGACTCGCCTCGACTCGCGGCACACACACTGGAATGGTTTCCTGTTGTGGCAACGAAACTTAACGAAATTAGAGGAAGCCAAGCAAGGGCAACAAAGGCGGCAACGGGAGCGAGGGGCAAAATAACAACAGTTGACACAGACCGCGGCTAATGAAACCGCAGTTGAAGTGGCTAAAAGGGGGGCGAAAAGCGGGCTAAAACGGGTAACGCGAATGTGAATGTGAATGTGAATGTGAATGCGAATGTGACTGCGAATGCGAATGAGTGGAAATGGCTACTCAAGTTACCCGCAGTTACAGTTTTGTATCTCATCCTTGGCCCCCGCCAGCCATTCCCCCGAAAATTGTGGCGACAATTTGCCAATGGCAGCGATAAGTTTTCCTAGCTTCCCTGCTTTTCCTCCTCGATTTTTCCCAGGGAAAGTGAGTATGTGCTTTGTTAAAAGGGTTACTCCCAAGTCCTTTTTTATTCTTTTTTGGAGGTCGCCAAGTTAACCCAATTGGCCAGCCCACAAAATGGGGTTGGAGGCCATGAACTTCATCAGCTTCGGAGATGGATCCCCGCTCTGGCTGACTGACTGGGAATCGGTTAATTGATTAATCTTATTCATACATGTTTACTCGCAAATCAATCATTCATGGAAGGTCCTTCCCTCTGCTAATTAATGGCGAGATGTTCGGCTGAATTCAATTTCGCAGAACTCTCTCGTTCGCTTGGAGTCTAGACACATGCAAAGGAGCGTTAAATTAAATTATATAATTGGCCTAGTTTTTTATTGTTGATAACCTTGAAAGTGTTGCGAAGGAATTAAGGCTTACTTTTGGGGGATCTAGGGATTATATGGGAACTTGTAGAGTTTTAGGGAATGGGTTTTGCATATTTCGGGCGGGATTTGAATATCTCTAAAATCTAAGTTTTCATAGTTACCACTAAGCGTTAAAAATAAAATCTAAATAAATCTTATAGTACTATTTACTTTATATATATCTTTATCATCACATCCTTTTTTGATTAATTGAAGACCTTGGTGCTTTTCAAACGACATTTTGCAAAAAAAAAAAAAAAAAAACGCTTGACTGCACCAATTAGTGGACCGCATTCATCCTGCTTTTAACTCTAGTGTGTGTGTGCGAGCAGTAGTGGTGTATGTCCTTTTCCTTTCTGAGCCTTGCCATAGCTCAATCTCTTTCTATGCTGCTCCACCCAGCATCCCTCCTCCCCCGCTGTGGCTCCTATGCACACTTCAAATTAATTGGCCAGCTGTTCCCCCTTTTGCGGAAATGATCCACTCCAAATGCCGCTTGGCAGCTTGACTTTTCCATTCGGCCACCTCAATTATGAGAAAATAAATACTTAACTGCATTTTAATTAGTCCTGGGGAAAAAGGCAATACATAGCAGGGGGAGAGAACGAGAGGGAGAGTGTGTATATATATTATATTTATGCCTGAAGTGTGCACCTGATGTACACACACTTCAAAGTCAAAGCTCAGATTGGTCAATTCGAGTGGCTTCCTGGTCAGCGTCGGTCCTGGTTTTCAGGTTTCTGGTTTCTGGTGACCACTTAATTATACGAATCCTCCAGCTCGCTGGTTGTCCTTCCATCAGCTGTCCCCTTTACACATTACCAGCTCCTGCTCCTCTTCCTTAGCGAGAGAGTACACAGGGAAAGAGGTTCAAAAATTGAGAATATTTTAAATTTTCTAGAATGAAATATTTAAAATTGGTTTCCTTTTATCTCAAATGTTTTTTTTAAGGGTTTTTGGGAGGTGGTTTTAGTATTCACTTATTCTTATAAATATTGAAATAAATTAAAACTCATTTGTTTTGAGTGTATTGTCCACACAAGCGAACCCATCACCGACTCCTCTCCCGATTTCCTCCACGTTCAATTTGCGTACTTAAATTCATTTCACTTTAATTACGAAGGTTTTCCGTTTAATATTTTATGCTTCTCCGCTCCGCCCTGCTTTTCCCCGCGATTTTCCTTTCCCTTGACAACGTTTTCCAGGGCCGGCGCTTCTTTTGCTTAATGTCTGTTATTTTCATTACCCAGGGCCATCGGGACATCGGCATCTTCATCTGCTGTCCGGTCGCCCTTCCTGTGTTCTTATACCATATTTTTCCCCTCATTTGTGAGTTGTTTTTTAGTATCATTTTCTCAATTTCTCTTTTTTTTTTGGAGGTAAATATTTCGACTATAAACCGTATTAAGGTATTCATAAATTGCCTGGTTGCCTGCTTAACCCCAGCAGGTAAGCGAGTATTGGGCATCCAATTTTGGTAATTCGGGGCCATGGGAAAATTGGGCTATTGGAAAATTCGTTAACGGATCTCGGATGACATAAAAGTGTCTCGCGGCAACGGTAAGATGCCCATGATTATGGGGCAGCAACAAGCTAAGAACCAGAAATTGAGATCCGAATTGCTTTGGGGTGGAATCGAAGGAGGCTGAGCTGGTTAGCTAGGGGATGGTATCCAAAGGTGACACACGCGTCATTATGTAGAGCCCAAAAGTGTCGCGCACGAGATGCTCATCAAATACCAAGCAAATGGTGTAAAATGCCTCATTGAAGCCGACAGAAGCGACAGAGCTGGCAGCCCCAAATCCCATTCACCTTGGCTGGAGGACTTCCCCCCATCCTCTCCTTACCACCAGTGATGGAGCAAACTGTGATTGGGCTAAAGCTAAACTGGAATTAGTTTATAATTGCTGTAGTATAACGTGAGTTGCTCTCCTCTATTTCGTCCTCGTGGTTAAATGGGGCCCTTGTGCGGCACGGTGGCCATCCCCATCCCCGCTGCAACTATTAAGCTCTGGTTTAGACTCAAGGATGGGGGTTCTCCTCTCTCTTGGAAGCAGTGGAGTACCTGGGAGTTATAATCCCATAAGCTCCTTTGCTTGCGCTTTTCCTACTTACTTTCGTTGCACAAAACTGGGTGGAGAGAAGGTGAAACGTAGAACAAGTTCTTTTAAATTGAATGGAAATCGAAGTAACCAACTAAGATATCTGAGATGTCTGTTTCATTTAAGATTTATCTCAAAGGTATGTAAAGGTTTAGGGATTTAAAGAAGATTTCTAGAAGATTTTAAGGGAAAACTTAGGGTTTATTATTCAAAATAATTTGGAATGAAAAATTATTAGTTTATAAGAAATGTGTAGGTACATAGGTAGTCAGTAATACTTTATGATTTTGAGGTTTTTTATTTTATATTTTTCGAGGTTTTTAAGTTAAATTTTTGTTTTAAAATCCACTAAAAAAGGTTTAAAAAATGTAGGAATGTAACCAATTGTTTTTACACAAATATGTATAAATAATCAGTATTTTCTTCGGCTTTTATAATTACTCTTTAAGTGTAAGTTTTTAAATCAATATATAATACATTTTTTTCTTATATTTTCCTTTAAAAATTGTTAATAATTTCGACCTTCAAATAAATGATTTTCAATAAAATCAAATAGAGAACTCTCTTAAAAACTTACATCCCATGAGTATGCATCCAAAATCATCCTTAAAGCCTGTGTAAATGCATCTGTAAGGATTAAGAGTCGCAGGTCCTTTAAAATATGGCCGCCTCAATTCGAATTCCATTAAGGCAGCCAGATAGCAGTGATTCAATCACTGACTGCGACTGTTCACGCATCACCGACGTGGTGACATGCCTCGCAGCATTGGCGGCGACGATTGGATGAGTACACGGGCCAAAGAGCCCGGGACGGAGACGGAGTACCGGCCGGAGTACCAGTTGGATAGGGCAAGGGAGCCCAGAGTGGGAATCGGGAGACAGAGAGGAGACGGCGACCTGCGTTGGCCCCGACAACAGCCAAACCAGTAGTGACAACAGGGGGCACTGAGAGAAAACGAGGCAGAGAGCTGGGTTTATTTATTCAGTAATTAAAACAGAGATTTCAATTCTTAATACAGTTATTCCCAATTTTTATATAAAAACAATTAATATATAGTTTCCCTAATAAAGAAAAATAATTAAACTCTCGGAAGAGTAACTTATAAAAGAAGCCAAGCCAAGGCTTTAATTATTAAAAATACACATTTAACAGAAAATATTCCTAAAAATTAAGAGCACAAATTATGCCTCTAAGAACTCCCTTAAGCTATAATTTTTTCTCTCAGTGCCATAATGACGGCGATGACGACGACGACAGCGACAGCGCAATTGGTTTTTTGGGGAGACAACAAAGAAAGCGAACGACGACGATTGGGTGGAGTTGGGGGCATCAGGGGCAGGGGCAGGGGAATGGCGCTCGGGGGAGGGCCAATGTCAAGGGGTGGTGGGTGGAAAATTCAGAGAGGGAACTGGTGGTTTTTTCTGAGTGGGCGGAGGTTTACACGAGGCTGCCAAAGACGTGCGTGGCTGAGATTTGTTTTGCTCTCATCCGCGCACTTCCTGCGCTTTGCTAACTTTTTTTGTGCGCTCCCTGCTAATGTCCTGTCTTTGTCTGTGTGTGTGTGTATGTGTAAGTCCTTCTGTGTGTTTTACAACCACAACCTGTGGGGCAGAGGCAGAGGCAGAGGCATAAAAAAGAGAAAGGAGCAAAAGGCCGGGGCAAATCGTTGCCTTTTTTATGTGACCATTTCCATTGCGACTGCGACTGGCGCTGCCACTGCCACTGCGTTCGTGTTCATTAACGTTGCTATTACATTTTAACACACCGAATCGGAATGTGTCCTGGCAACGTCCTTGCCACGCCCCCACTCCCCCCTTGGAGGCAGGAGCCCTCGTTAGCTTTTACTTTCAGTTGTTTTGTTTGCTGTTGCTTCTGCCGCTGCTGCGAATGTTGAAATATCCTGTTTAACTTTATTTCATTTTTCCACAGCATCCTACACGTGGCCACCCACCATTACCAGCAGCAAGTCCTTCCGGTGGGTGTGTGTGCCAGTGTTGTGCCTGCGTGTGTGTTGTTTAGTTGGCATGCATAAATTTTTACGTTTGTTGTTGTCTTATCAGATCATTTATTTGCGCAGAGAGGAAGCACAGGCACCCCTCTTCCCGCATTACTTGTGTTATTTGCATGTTGTAGAAAAATATCAATTTGCGTACCGGTCGGTCGTTTAACATTTTCCGCTATTTACCAGGCCCTTTGTCCTTTTTTCCTTTTGCGCCCCGCCTTAATTTGCCGGAGACGCAGCGCACACACTTGGCAGTAGGAATATTACGAGATATGCGAGTGTATCTCGAAATGTTGTGCAAATGTTTTCCTTTTTCTCTCTTTTTTCTTGGTACCTGGTAATCTTGGGGTTCAAGGGTATATTGTATTTAAAGAGGGGATGATGTATGGTTGGGAGAAACCCAAGCTACTTAAGTTTAACCGCACGAAATAAGGCGTCGTGTTAAGAGCCCTGCCGGCCAGCAGACTGTCTGTAGCCCACAGCAAATTCTACGCAAGATTTCTTAGAAAGACGAGGAATAGTCGCTCAAACTTAAATTGAATACAATTTTCGGATATATTATATAGGATTTCGAATATATTATATTTATAAGTCAAGTTCCTTAATTACTCACTGGTCATCTCCTAGTCTTTACTCCTTACAAAAACCATTCCTTTTGGCCATTTGAATATGAATTTATATCAATGTGTCTGGGGCCACGCTGCGTATACGCAATTTATATAATTCGTGGCGCTATTTGCATAACTATATTGTGTCCAGCAGTTCAGCATTTTTCGCCTCGCGTGATAATGTAAATTTTTCCAAGAGCCACTTCGTTTCCATTTGAGCCAGAATTTATCACTTTGCTCTATAGTCTTAGCCATTAGCCAGAGCCAGAGCTGTAGCTGGAGCTGGAACTGAAGCCGGGGGAGGCAGATGATGAAGCCCAAGCAAATAAGGTGAAATGCAGTCCGAGGACTTATGCCCACGAGTCACGTAACTTCCTGTCCGCGCCGCAGTCGCCTTGGTTACTCGGTTGGCACTCCGGGTGGGAGGAAGAGGCTAGGCGGTTAGTTAGGACGGTGGTGTGGATCCGGGGCTCTAAGCCGACTCCGAGTTATGAGCCACCAAGTGGAGAGAAGACACTTCGCTGTGGATTCATAAATTTAATGCTTAGCAGCAGTTCCCAGCTCCTAGCTCCCAGCTACCTCCTCCGCTGACGCTGCCCGCCAATAACTTTGCTGATAATATCTGGGAATCACCCAGCGTCCCCCTTAAAGCTATGGCTTTCTCTTTCGATAGGGCACGGTGAGAAAAAGTCACAGGAGAGGTTTGGAAAAATTATAGGAAAACTCTTAGCTAGTTGTAGGAATTTTCTACATATATGTTTTCTACTTTAAAGTCCTTAAATTACTATTCCTAACAATTTTCGGGGAATTAAAAATGTTATTAATAAAATCAAAGGGAATATGTTGATTTTTGAGGCTTAAAATCAATTGCAATGATTTATTTTTAGATTTTCCAGCAAAATAATTCATTTAAAAATATTCTATAAATATCAGCGTAGTTTGTGACCCATTTAGCGTTCGGTTACACAAATTTCTCACGGTGTGGGCTTGTCGTTAGCACATTTCATGTTGCATACTTTTATGTGTTACAGATTTTTCGGCGCGAACGCGGCTCTAATGAGCAGCAGAAGCAGGGAGCAGTAGCAGTGGCAATGCCAGCCAACAACTATAACCACATCATCAACTTTGGCCCAACTATGTGTCGTATACGTAATATGTGTGAATAGCAGAGCAGGGCTGCTGCTGGGGTCTGGTCTGTGTGTGTAAAAGTTGTGGCAGTGGCCAAAGCACTCACCCACATTTGCGCACACAATTTTTTATGGTTGGTTAACTAAATTTACTTTACTGCCGAGCCAAACAGGCATGCTCTTGGAGGACTCCAGCCGAGGAAGCTAGGCAATATAGTCCCGTTCTCAATATTGAAAACTGATCAACCTGATTGAATTGCCAGCCAGTGAAATAGAAACTAATGATTCGCCCGGGTCTGGGTCTCAGACCCTTGCGTATGTAAAATAATACTCATTATTTGGTTAAGCTCCTTGGCTCTGCCAGTCAATATAAAGATGCGGAGGTTGCGTATACGCAGTGTTGATTGGACGGGCTTGGGCCGAGATTACGAATACATAAATTCATTAATAATGCTCTTGCACATAAGGCTGCCTGGGTCCCAGACGAGCTTTAAAGTGCGATATTTCCATACACTCTCACTCTGGCCAGGCCGAAGGCATCCATCCTTGGGCAGGACAAGAGCCGAGCTCAGGGGGCTCAGGCCAGGTACAGTGGGTATTCTGTTAATCATCTCAAAGAGGGGTGAATAACTAACCTTGATGGGGTTTCTAAGTTATGTATTTAATTTAAAACTGGTGAAACTTGAAGTAAATATTTTATTGTATTTTTCAAAAGTATTTTCTTGATGTGAATATGCAATCTTCTCATCTTAGATCTTAGAGATGGGATAATTGGTTCCCTCCTTAATCAAACTTATCAAACAAGTAGGTTTACATATTTATTTATCTGTGGAACGTCGAAATATCTAAATAATATATATATAGTTATATATATAAACCATATAAAATTAATATACATTTTTATAAAACCCACCCAAGCAGTAGTAATAATTCCCCTGAATGCTTTTTTTTACTCATTTCAGCTTTGTCTTAGACCGGCTCACGGGGTCATCCATCCCAGCTGTTGAACACTGTAAGTAAGCCATGATTTCACTGTACGAGATACTTATTTATTTATTTGCGAATGATTGTGTGTATGTGGATATGTGTGTGTGCAGCTCCCACATAAGCTGCCGAGTATTTACTGAGGATATTTAGCAAACATTTACTGTCGCCAAATATGGCCGAGGAAGCGGGGTCCGGGACGGCACTGAGATGACACTGAGATGGCAGGGGCTCTCTGGGGCGATTCTCTAGCCTATCAGCCGCCTCAGTCGTCCTTATCGATATTTGCGAAATAATAAAAAAAGTGGCAGGCCGCCGCACACAAAACACAGAGTGGCGATAAAGGAAAAGGCTCAGTTGTCATGCTGGTGCCGGTTCCCCCATATATACACATGTACAGATATATACGCCCCATTCCCCCGAGCTCAACAGCTCAATCTGCTACGATTTCGAATGGAGCTGGTACCCTCTGAGGCCCCAGATGGGGCCCCTCTTTCCGAGGGGCCGGGGGGCGGAGAGCCATGAAAAATTACACAGGGCATTTTGTGTTCGCCGCCGCCGCCTGTCGCTCTTCTTTGGCTCTTGAGATATTCCAATTTTTGAAGTGTCAAAAATATCCGCTTATACATAGAAGTACATACTGACATTTATTATATGGCCATGCCTTATACACATGAATATGTAAGCAGATAATGGCAGCTTTTGGCCAAAGACTTCACTGAGAGAGAAAACCAAGAGCTTGTCAGAAAGCAAGTGGTTCGATTTTGAAGAATTTTTTCTCTGGGGAATCTAAGCTGTTATTTTATTCCCCATAATTTTCGTGTATAAAGTTTCTCAAAGTATTTAAGGATTTATTATATTATGTGTAGATATTTTCTTGCCGTGTCCATTTCTCTTTGGAGTTGGAGCTAAAAACAAGAAGACAGGCAGGCTGGCTGGCAACAAAGAAAAAATTGATAATTCCTTGGCGCAAAACTTTCTGGGCAAAATATAAAGAAAAGAGGACTAAGAAAAAGGGGCGAAGCGAAAAGAAAGTTCAAATCAACATATTGATTTTTGTGGCAGCGAAAAAAAGGGGCGTGTGGCCGCCCACGACAACGACAACGACCACAGCTACCACGAGATACAGATACAGATACAGATACGAGTACACAAAGCCGTTGCTGACGTGTGTATCTTGTATCTTTCGCTTCTGCAGCAGCTCCTGCTGCTGCTCCTGCTCCTGCTCCTGCTCCAGGAGTTGTAAATGCTCGCCAGCTTCGGCTCGGTCTCGGTCTCTCATGTTTGCCAACATGGTGGACAGGGCCTTTGCTTGTTCACAACTTTTATTTATTTATGGTTTTTGATATTTATTTATTTCCCTCCGCATTTATTTTTACCAGAGATTTTTGCCTAGATATGACTGTGTGTTTTCCTGAAACTGGCTCTTAATGGGCTTTTGCGTACACACTTTGAAGTGCTAAAATTCGCTGCTTGACTTGGTTTTCCGGTATTTTTAAATTTGCAAATGCAGAATGAACTTAAAGAACGGAACGGTACGATTTGCATGTTTTATTTGTTTATGCTTGGCCTGAACTTAGGTACCTATTTGTTTGATGGTCGTAATTGTGTTTTACTAAAGATAGTTTAAGTTTCAAAAGAAGGCTCCACGTTTTCTGGAAATAGTGTATAAATAATTGTCTTTCTTTAATAATAAAATCTTTGTTTTTAGTCTCTATTCCTAGGGTTTAATTTGATGCTTGAAAATTTTTGCTCGGATTATCCTTAAAAATGTTTAATTTTAATTTAGTACACTTAAAGGGCTTACATTTTTTGATATTTGTACATTTTTCTCCAAAACTTGTTTATATATAATTACTTACTTAATTTATTTTATACTTGGGGTACCCCAAGTTGGGTTCCCTCTTGTTAATACCTACATTTCCTCAGTTACTTTATTCTTTCCAGACTTTAATAGATTCTCTTTTAAATATTTTTCCCATTAAATTTGTTTTTGTCTTTTACTGCTCCTTTGCCTTTTGATTTTTTTTTCGTATTCTTTTTATAACCAAGAATTTCCCTCTAATTGGGTTTATGGGATGAATTTCACATGCTAAACTGAAGCAGGGTTTTTATTAAATTTGGCCAAATTAAATGCCGTGAGATACAACTTGGCTATATTGTCCACTTAATGACTTGTTGTCCTCTTATTTTTCTGCGAAAACAGTTTTGTGATAGAGCAATTTCCCCGTCTGACTGGGATTTCTTGGGTTTATTAAATTTGGCTAAATCTTTCTGACCCCAGAACCTGACCTACATCAAAATCGGTTCTCATTTCAGCTGCAAATTTGTGTGAACCCTTTCGGGTTTGATTCGCTTCTCTCTCTGAACTTTTGCCAACTGTATAAAGTTTCAATTTGTTTGTCCTTTTTTATGCCCGCTTGCCAGTTGCTGTTTCGGTTGCCGTTGCCTCTGTTTTGCTTTGGTTTGTTTCCCCCTGTTTTGGGCGCATCCTTGCACATGCCACAGGACACAGGACACACGGCCCCCTGAAATGGCAATTTAACAATGAAAAATTAAAAGAAAATTCAAAGTTTTTCCCGGTGCAAAGAGAGAGGCTTATATATCCACCAGTATCGCTTCGGATCGGGTCTACCTAAGTAATTACAGTTGAATGGTGACTACAAACAATGGGGGGGAGGGGGCCAAGTGCCGGGGAAAAGCGTGGAAAATAAATGGTGTGTGCAAAAGAGATAGAAACGTTTTGCTGCTTTCCGTTTTATATTTTTTTGGTGTGTTTTGTTTTGTGCCGGAAAAGGGTTTTCCTGCAAATATTTAACAGCGAGCCCCATTTGTCATTGGACTTTTCGCTCCTTTTTAATTTTTTTTTGTTGCTGGTAGGTCAATTTTTTCGTCCTTTTTTTGTGTGTGTGTGTTTTTTTTTGTTCGGACAGCGTTGTGATGTTTAATTAATTAGAGTTCTTTTTGAGTATTACATCTCACTCGATAGTTTCGATTTGTTTGTATAATTGAAGTTATGAGGGCCATTTAGCAATTGATTGCATAACAGCGTTTAAATAAATGTTTTAGTTTAGGCTTTGGGTAAATATAAATAATACAAAAATGAATGATATAATAAACTTAATTATATTTTATATATGCGAGGGCTTTATATTGACTTAAAAGATAATTAAAAGCCATACATAGGTTGCTCAATTTAATAGATTTGAAATTTGTATTACAAGTTTGAAGCTTTTTGACAACTAAAATTAATTATATGTAGTTTCATATGTTTTCTATGTTGTTTTACAAACTCAGCTCTGTTTCTGCCTCCCCTGAATGCTAATGATTCATTAATTAGGGGCTCGATAGTTTGATTCGCTGGCTAAATCAATTTATGAGTGGAATTTAGATATGTTTTGCATTACAATGCGCATTTGCATGCCCCAATAAGTAGGCAACATAAATAATTTTTCACTTGCCAGCGAGCACGCACACTCACACACACAATACACGCTCTCTTTTAAAATATCATTAGCATACACACTCAGAGACACACGCATCTGAGACCTGACCTCCCTTAGAAACACCGCCCCACACCCCCACCGCTTTTCGAGAAGATTTAAAGCATTTTTCATGTTGCCTTTTGCCACTTTGCTTTCGCTTATGTCAACCGGGTGTATGGCCAGCAAATACATACATAAATCCACCCGAGGGTTTTTCCAGCAGTTGTAACATGGAAATTTGCTCGTTTTCCTTCTGGGTTTCCCACCGCTTTTCCGCCGCTTTAACCGTTGCACGCATCTTTTATGTGTGTTTTGTGTTGCTGCTGCTGCAAAATTTACAACGGAACCAAAAAGTTATGAAACTCATTAAAACACGAAACTAATTCAAACACCCCGGGCCTAATTGCCAACTCCAAAGCCTAAGCCAAAAAAGAAGTGCCCGGAATCCCACGTTTTTGTTATGGGGGGAGCCGTCGTCTTCGGTCTGCTGCCTGAACGATTCGCTGGCGAATCCAAAAAATTATTTAGCGTTAATTTCCATAGAAAAATGTGCGCGTCAACAGAAATTAAGTGTCCCAGCTAATTTAACACAGCGCTGGGTCAGCGCTCTCGCTTTCTCGCCCGCGCTGTAGCTGTCTCCTTTCGGTGCTCCCCTCTCTCTTGCTGTCTTTTATTTTTTTATGCAGAGCGAGAAAAGATAGAAAGACGTACTAACTAATATTTCTAAACATTTTCTAAGGAACTTGTAATTCTGTGTTAAAATTAAAGGATGGGTTAATCTTGTTATTTATTTTTATTTTAAAAAGCATTTATTTAGCTTTATGCGTTTTTAACTCTAAACATTTTGAAACAAAAAAAATAAGAACTGTATTAGAATATATTAAATACTCTTTTTACAACTTTAAATTGAATTTTAAATGTAATTAATTAATATTAAATACCTAATAATAAAATATACTGATTCAGAGGATAGATTACACTTGAAATGAGTTTACATCTAAGTGTTTTCAGTCGTTTTATTTTATATTTAAATATTTTAAACATGTATTCTTGCCTATTTAATACCTTAATAAGTTCTCCCAGTTGTTCCCAGTGCCTTTGTCTGCTGCTCTTTTGGTCCTGGAGCGCACCGCAGCTGGTGGGCCGCAGATGCCTGCGACGCGTTAGAATACTTACAATTTTAATTTGAATAATTTTGCAGGCTCTAAACGTAAATTACCCTCGCGATATTTTTTTTCGGCGATGGCGCTGCCTTGGCTTATTATTTTTTTCTTTTTCTGCACATTACTTTTCGCCTGCTGACACTCCATCGCCGCGGCAGTTGCTATAGCTTATTTTTTGTGCATAAGCATTTTGAAAGATTAAACTTGGCGCACTTGAATGTTATTACACGTACCGCCACGACCAGCCAGCCAGCGCCAAACCAACACTTTCATTTATTATTATTTTTTTATGCTCAGCTCGAAGCCCGAACCTAAAAAAGCGGAGCCCTAACCCCGGCCCAATTGTCGCCTCGGAACGCCCCCGTCGCTGCCATCAGCAAGCCATACAGAAAAATCACACATCGTTAGCTCAGCAGTTTTTTTTCCCTTTTCGGTGTTTCCTTTACTTTTCCCCTTTTCCCTCTTCCCTCTTCCCATTTCCCTTTTTTTATCCAGCATGCGTCGGTGCCCTTGTCCCAGTGAGGAGAGGCAGCAGCCAGCGAGCTAGGGAACTCGGTCCCATAACGCGGCATTTATTTTGCGCTCCTCCTGTAGAATTCTGTTTCCATAAAAATTGCTTTGCTGGCTCCTCAGTCACTCAGCCCGACCCTAGCAAGTCCTTGCCCCGAACCAGAAGCTGATGCTGCCGCTGATGATGCCTTGGCTATGTGAAAGTCCGTCTTCGGTCCCGTCCCAGCTCGTCCCATCGCGTCCCGCTTGAGTTCTGTGGCAACATTCGCATAGGACACACAATCTGGAGGGCAGCATTAGCTGCAAAAACATCGGGCCATAATATTAAATGCTCTTTCCGAAAGTCTTTCTAGGGATCGTGGGGAAATTATGAAAGGTATTCTAGAAAAAGTAGCAGAATAAATTCTTAAAATATTTAAGAATACAATTATTAAATATTAGCATTGAAATATTATATATTAAATGCTCTCTTTGAAAGTCTTTCCAGATATATACGATACTATAAAGAATGTAAAAGTATAATAGAGAATCTTGCAAACAATAAATAATTGTATTTAAAATAATAAACTCTCCTCCCAAAATCCTGTCTAAATTTGTTTTGAATTGTTTTCCCCTAAATTTGATGAAAAATTAATGCGAATTGTAAATTTAATCAGGCATTAGCTATTAAACAGACCAATATTTATGTGTTAAATACGCATATCAAAGGTAAGAGTTGAAGCATTATGGTTTTATATCCCTTGTTTGGGACTTTTGTTTGATTATGAACTCAGCTTGAAGCCTTTCGCTTGTGTTTCGTATTAATTGCAACCAAAAATCAACACATTTAGCACATGAAACGCATTAATAATTGGGATAAATAAATTGATTTCTAAACAACATAGAGTGCAATGAATGCACATTGTAAGGGTCATTGTGATGTGGAAAATGGTTACCAAAATATCAATATTTAATGCGGTATACATATCCCTTTCATACATTTAAAATCCGCAAAGGATGAGGGATTAGCCGTTCCGTTTGAGGATGTGGCACATACGTTCGTTCAGGGTATATTGACTGGCACATTCAGAGATCTAGGAAAATACGCATACGCCACGTAGACAGCGGCAGCTTTATGCTCATAGGTTTTAATCTGTGTGTGTGTGCTGGAGTGTGTGTGTGTGTGTGAGCTAGCGTTTGTGCGCTCAAAGTTTCTTTATTTAATTCAGTGAACTGTAAAATGTGCTGAAATGTTAGATTATTGCTTTTCATCCCAGTCTCCCCACTTACTAGTGGCCTCCCCACTAGGGCGCCCTTTCCACTTTTCCCCACAGATTTTTCTTCCTTTTCCACTTTGTGCCCATCCGCTCGGTCGCTCTCTCTTATTTAGCCGCTGTTTCAGTTTCTCATTCTGCCATAACAATTTCCAACTGCACTCCTTTTCACGAAGATAATGCGTTGATAACCTCGCCAAAGGAAAACCCCAACCGAAAGGAGGCAAAGGAGTGGAAAAGCGTGGAAACGAGGCGGCGGGCAGGAACAAAATTGGGCAATTTGCTTACACACAAAGTAAGAAAACGAGCAGCAACCAAAAAAAAAAAAAAAAAGAACAAGCTGGAAAAAAAGCAAGAAAAACCAGCCAGCAGACGTATGAAAGAATTTAGAGAAAGTTTCCCAGGGCGAGTGAGTTTGGGAGCTGGAAGACCTTTTCGGGCTTGATGGAATGGCCATGAAAGGTTAACGGGACACGTGTCCGTTCTCCCTCCTGAATGCACAATGCCAAAAGGATGCCAGCAGGGATAAGGATAAGCCCGCCGAGCCACGAGCCACGAGCCACGAAGAGCGCGAGGAGCTTTCCATTTTCACACTCAATGGGCCCCGCAAAGGGTCCTTGTTATTTATCAAACAAAATTAATTAAAAATAATATTTTGAAATTAACCAAGGAATCAATCAAGGGGCAGGACAGGTCCTGTCGCTGCCTATTTTTAACTAGATAAGTATCTAGTGCTTATTGCTTGATAAATTGAGCAAATATTTAGGCAAAGTCTTGAAAGTTTTTTATATTTATGATTTATACACTTTGTATATATAAAAAAAATTTAAAGCAATTTAAACTTTATAAATTTAATATTTAATTAATTTTTTAGCAATTTTTTTAGGGACATTACATATTATTTTAATAGTCTGCAGACTAAAATGAAAGTCAATATTTTCTTCAAGTATTTAGAAGTAATAAATTCTAACATTTTTTTGTTATTTTTTCTAGCACTAAATAAACGCAAATTCAAGTTAGTTAATGACCTATTACTACCTTAAAAATTGTAACAAATTCATAACCAACTCCTTGAAAATCCCCGAAAATGTAAGCCCCTAAGTCACGCTGTTTTTTCTCATCGATCTAACCTGCTTTGCGTGCCCCTCGATTCATCACCTGTCGTCGTCCTCCCAGAAGTCTGTCCTTTCTACAGTTGATTGCCCGACGTTCAACGGCGTCGTCGTCCCTTCATGAAAAATTCCGTGCATGCATTGACCAAATTTTTCTTAGTCCAATAATCTTAATGACGAAACTTAAAATTTACGTGAGCTGCCTTGAATTATTCGCGGCGGCCGTCGTAGCAGGAGATTACCTGTTAGCAGGACCCCATTCTGTCCAGGCCACCACCTTGTTTGCATAAAGATATGCCATGTATTAAAAATCCACCAAAGATGTGAAAAGCCTGAGAGAGGGAGAGGAAGGGCTAGGGACTGCTCGAAGGACGCGACTCGGCTATGTATATCAATATAAGCGCGACAAGGAGCTCTGCAAATTGGGGTCGACAGCACCGACAATGGCGGCGGCAAACAAAGTGTTGAGCAGATTGGCTTTTCGACGGACAGCTTTGCCAGGATCAGGGATGGATGGTGGCACTGCAAGAAATTGGGGATAGGAAGTGGAGAGTTTGCATTGCAGGAACTTTGAAATAAAATAATTTAATAATTTCAGAGGCCCTAAAATCATTTATGATTAATATAACATTATTTTAAGTATTTAAATGAATTATTTAAACGAAGACTTGTCTAGGCTCCAATAGCATTTAAATATATTGTCTTAGGGAAATCGAAGAAAACAATATTTTAAATATTCTGAAGACTTCAGGAGCGTTGAACTAAAGTAATTTAATAATTTCTGTACCCCTCAAGTCATTTATATTTGCTGTCAAAATATCTTTAATATATAAATATTTAACTGAAACAAAGACCAACATTATCAAAGTCCTTAGAAGCTGGCCAATAATTCGTCTCGAAATATATGTTTGGTCTGCTTGTGGCTAAATATCTTGAATATTTTCCACTCAATTTTGGGAATGTCCTTCGTATGTCTTGAATGGTAATTATATCAATTTAAATGCAGACACACTTAATCCCCCGCCCAATTAGTATTCAAACAGTTTCGGCCTCTCGGTCGTCTTTCGCCGAGTGCGGCCAATGCAGCGCCTGAAATTGGCATTTAAGATGCGCCCATCGCAATGGGTCTCTGTGGCTCCTCCCAATCCTCCTCCACATCTGGCCACTCCTCCCGCCAGCCAAATGGAAAAGCTGGCTGTTTATGTCCTTGTCCCTCCGCCTGCCGCCCTGTCTGTGGACTCAGCTCCTCTGCTCGTTCGTGCCTAACGAGCTGCACTCCAGCAGCATCGCGGAACACCGCTCCTGGCGACGGCAATGGCGTTGGCGATGGCGATGGCAATGTCGATGGAATGGATAACCAAGTCTTGCCTGCCGGATGGCGAATGCCTCGAATGGCTCGTTGATTCCGTGCCGAGGCGGAGACAGATGGAGACCGAGAGTCCTTGAGGAGGAGGTGGAGTGGGCCTGCCGGCTGGCTGATTGTTTGCCTTGTTGTTTCGCCACAGATTGTTGATGTTCGATTTAATTTTAGCCCTTGCTGATTTTTGCGTTATTTATTTTATTATAATACCCTTTACACTTTAACGGCGCGATAAGGCATATTGACTTTGACATTAATTGCTGTCCTAGGCAAGGGCTCTCCTTGGAGTCATTCGTTCGTCCGTTTTCCTCGCGGCTGTTTCCTGCCACTTGAGCACGCATTTTATTGGCGGTCATTAACGTCAGCCAAGGAGTCCCAGCGGAGGGGTGGGGTTGGAGGAAGGGGTGAATCTTGGGTGGCCCAGTGGGTGGTGCGGATGTGGTGACAGGTGGGCGGCGGCACTGTGGCTTAATTGCTGATTTGTTGTCTTGGCTGCGTAGCCATTCGGGTAATTGCATTCGTGTGGTAAATATTCCAGACGCCACTGGGAAGCCATTAAATTTAATCACCTTAAAACTAATTCGAAGGAAGTTAACTAATTACGGATACAGCCGGGCGGAGATACACAGATACATTGTGACGATAATGAGATTGGCTAAACGTGCTGATAGTTCCATCATATTTGTCCAGGACATTGGGTATATTTTCCAAACACTCGGCGCACCACCCTGCGCCCCTCTCGCATTATAATAATAATCAAACAATGGCAATGGCGAAACAATGGAGTTTCATGCTCATACTCATAGCCTTGGCAATTTAGCCGGGATCCCAAGTAGCCTGGCCAAATGGCTCCTGATATTTACACATTATGTGGCCAGAGTATGTGTGTTCGAGTGTGTGTGTTTAGGTATTTGTGCGCTAATCTTTAAACCTGGCCATAGAGAAGTCATAGAAGAGCCAAAACGGTCTCCAGGATCCCATTAGAGGCTTTAGCGGATACATTGGAAAAAAATAAGGACTTATTCAAAATGAATATGAAATATCAAGACATTTATAAAGTTATGAAGTGATATTTTTGCTTTAGAAGTATTTGAATATATTTTTGCTTATTCATTATAACAAAAAGAGTGGCATTTCTAGCACCTATGTATTACCTAACATTCTGAAAAAATTACTTCCCATAATAAAACCCACCCCTAAAGTGTCATAGCCCCATCAGGCAACCCCTAAAAAAGTCTCCTTCAAAGAATTTAATGCATTTAAATATATACTTTGTAAAATTGTGGCCCATTTCCGGAGTTTTCTGTAGCCATCCGCTCGCTTAAGTGTATTTGCTTTTCCCCCGGCTTTTCCGATGCAACGCTTTTCCGCTTCCCCCAACCGCCCGCCCCCTTTCTTTACCTCACTTTGCCAGCTAGTTGAGTGTCTTAAGCAGTCGCAAACACGCTCATAAATATTCATATAGCAGGGGAGTATTTGCAATTGCTTTAGCTGCTTTGGCTCTGGCTTTCTCCTGGCCTCTCTCCCCTTGCTGCCTCCAGTCTCTAGCTTTCTCTTTGTTCTGCTCTCGGGGAAGAGGTGGCGTCTCCCACCTGCCCCTTTTACCTCTGTACTATGTACGTTGACATTGCAAATAGGGGTAGACAATGAGGATAGATATAGTGTCCTGTACACAGAGACGCACATATATCCTTAAGCCTGTTCCGATGCGAACACGTGCCTAATCAAATGCCAAATTAAAATGATCTAGAATGTTGTGCGTTGTGTGTCACCGTGAGTTGTGTGTGCTGTGTGTGTGTGCTTATTTTTAGCCACCACTTCCGTGGCCCTGTCGCAGTCACTTCGATTCGCATTTGCCTGTAATCTGGCGAAATCTCTTGAAGACTTCCAGGGATTAGCTTACTAAATGCCAACAATGCCAGCGTGTGTTTGTGTATTTGCACGGCCTTTACAATTTAACGCACTGCCAAGTTCAAATACACAAAAGGCAGCCCACAAAAAACTGAGAAGAAAACGAGAGAAAATACACAGAAATAATACAACACACAGCTGAAGAAAGGCGCCTCGAATTGTCCAGGGGCGAAGGGGAGGGCTGAACCGCCCACTCACGCCTCTGTTAACAATAATTTACGCAACTTTGCTCCTCTTTTGTAAAAATAAATATATATAACTTACAAAAGCGCCGCAGGGGAACGAAGAACATAACCCCAGACATTCGAGCAAATTTCATAGTAAAAGACCGTCATATTACCACATAAAGAAGGGGGGAGGTGTGGGCCAGGGGAAGGAAAGAAACACGGGGAAAAATATCTATATGATGAAAAAGCAACTTGGCAATGAAATACTTCACAGAAGATTGAAGAAGTAAATAGATATTTTTTTAAATGTAAAACGAATTAAAGTCCAAACAGGTACAATTTTATTTTAACCTTTTAAAAATATTTATTTAGTATACATACATAAAATAAAGATATTTACCCCAATAATATTGATAAATATATCTATGCAATTTTAACCTGTCATTTAATTCCACCAAACTTTTTCAGTTTGAAAGGATCAACTAAATAATTCACCAAACATCTGTAAAAAGCTCATTAAATAATCCCATTATTTTTTTACTGTGCACCAATTCCCTAGGATTGGCTGGCAAAACAATAACCGTTGGAACGTACGCACTCTCTCCGAGAAAAAAAAACATTTGTCAAAAATACCGAAGCGAACGGAACTGAAACCGAAAACCAACTCAAACCAAAACCAAACGGAAAAACCAATGCGAACCACAGGACTCTGGGCCTTTCAAAGCGGAACAAAACAATCTTTGTTCAATATTTTATTATCGTAATTTAATATTTCGCCAGGCGTCATGTCAACACTGTCCTCCGCCTGCTGGTCGCCCTTTTTGTCCTTGCCCCGCTTACATTTTTTTGCGACGCACTGTTTAATATTTATTAAAAAGTCATGTGCGTGCTGCATCGCTGGGGGAATTACAATATTTCCCCCCGGTGGCGACAAATGAACGAGCCGAAGCCGCTTAGCTGGGATTGGGGCTCAATCTGAGCGCGTTTTTTTTTTTTTTTTTNTGCGGGGTTTTGGTTCTGAGCCTTTTAGAGTGAACCTCAATTATTTGGCACATTTATTTGCTTGCAATCCCCCAGAAAGTTGCGTTTAAACGAAATTTGATTTAATGGCAGATGAGGTTCGTATGAGTTATATTTTAAACGGGCATTTGGGTGGTTTATCACTCATACGCAGTGTGGACTTTTGGGAAAAGAAAATATGTATAGAAGATATCTTGGGGTATTAAAATTTCAGTCAGAAGCTTGAAAAGCAGTGAAGGACTCATTTCCGACCCTATAAATAATATATATTTTTGATCAGCATCAACAGGCGAGTCTTTCTAGACATATTGGAAAGAAAAAAAAAAATTCAACATTTTTCTTAAATTTTATAAGGGGTTACATCGTTAAAATTGTCAAAAATTAAAAAAAATTAAATTTAAAAAAATGTTAAATCCAGTATGCAGATTTATTAACCTGGAAAATATTATATATGGAAAAAAGCTTTCCTAATTGAAATTAACACATTTTTGGCTTATTTATGATCGTTTTTCATGGTCAAATTGCTAACTTAAAGGGTATACAAGCTTCGTATTCCTGCAACTCTTAATTCGCAGTTTCTTGTTTACTTAACATTAACAAAGTCCTGCTACCTAGCTTACTTCCAGAGAGTGTGTCCACCCTAGCTTAGGAGTGTGCGACTCTCTGGGTGTGCGTGTGTGTGTGGTTGCGGTACAAAGTAATTGCTTTCAGGACTCGTTTCTCGTTAGGGCCTAAAACAGCTGTCGAAAGGCACTCTCACTTTGCCCGACTTTCCTCAGCCATTCCCACTTCCAATCTCTGCCAGACTCCACTGTCACCGCTCAGAGCCTACTGGCTGGCTGTCCTGTCTGTCTGCCTGATCCGCTTGCCAGTAATTTCGTTTTTACGTCTTTGAAATTTTGCATTTGTTTCATCGAACGCCTTCATTACATTATATAGAACTGACAAGTGATGCGGAATCGAGCGTTGGCGTTGCACAGTGGGCTAAATTTGTGAAATGATCAAAAGCAGGGCCTTATTTGCGTTAGAAATAAACAAAGCTAATTAAAACAATTAGAGGAAATTAAGCTGATTAAGGCAAATGACAGCAAATCAACTTTATTTCATAATAATTAAAGCTCAATTATATTTTAAGTGGACTAATCAATTTTTTTGTGTAATTATATGTAACGATTAAAAGGCAGCTTTATTGAACAAACCTTTTTTTGTGAAAGGAAAAGGCAATAAATTCAATTTGTCTGATTCCGATTCCTCTTATTAAATTCAATAAAAACAGTTTTTCCTTATTAATTATTTTATTGACCTTACCTTTATATTCCTCACATAATACTAAACTCAATTTAAAGATTTAATCTTTGCCATTAAATTATTTAGTTTATTTTGTATGGCAACAATAATAGCATTTAATTTCAAACTTAAATGCTAACACAAATATTATTAAATTAGTCATGATAAAAGGTTATTTCAACCGATAAAATCTCCTATTAAATTCCATACATTTTTTGCTCTTTGAAGACCACTAAATTTGCACAAAAAATAAACTAGAAAATATACATCAAAATGTATTTATTGGGGTTAATAAAATTCAAATTTCGGCAACTTGACCACTATCCAAATTGAATAAATTGTTAGCCAGGCGAGACTTTGTTTTGGTTTTCCTATTAAAGACCGCAAATATCAGAATTAAAACATTTGATAATACGAGCAGAGAGTAAAATCAATAAGAAATATATGCAAATATATATGCGTGGTTAATTCCCATTGAAAGACCCGGCAAAAGGAATCAATGATTAACAGAGGGGAGCTTATATCGAGGGATTCTTAATGCTTCGAGTGTCCGCTGCAGCTTGATGCGATTGATTAAAAAATGAAATGATTCCAGCGGCCGGACACTTTGTTTCCACTGAATAATTAAACGATTTTTGCGCCTTCAACGCCAGCCGAATATATATCCACTCAACTTTTACTCAATTAAGTGTTTACTTAAACTGAAAATCAATGTTTATGCCTCATTTACCAATCTTCTGCCCATTGTGCAGGCTCGGCGGGGCTTTACTTGGTCCAAGAACAACAGAGCAGAAACCAGGGTTCCCAGGGAGCAAGTGGAGTACAAGGACGAAGACGTGGCTGTCGGATGTTGGATGTTGGATGTCGGGATGTCGGGGATCCTTCGACAGTCACGAAAAGGAATGCATGAGCCGCTCTGCCTGTCATTTAGTATGTAAATTGAGATAAATCGTTTCTCGTGCCTGCCACACATAAATATATACACACACACACCCACCCACAATCGCGTTATACGAGGCAGCGTCAGCCTTGTACTTACATACACTGCAAAAACTACTATTTACGCTTAAATAATGGCCACAAAAGTGTTTTGGGGATTTGAAAACGTTAAAGAAAAGGCTAGACATCAATTTTTGATGGTAAGAGAAATAACTCTCACCATTGACTACTTTTGGGCAGCTTAAGAAATAATTTTCAATTGTTGAAAATATTAAATGAATAGCTTAAAATCCGAGAGGTAAATGGCAAATTAGCAATCTAAATAAGGTATTTATAAATTTATCAATTCCCTAAAAACATATATTTTTTTAAAAGCCTGCCAAATTCCACTTCTTTTCCCAAGTTTCTTGCTAATTTGATACGAATCAAGCCTGATTAATTGTAGTTAAAGACAATAAACCCGTCTTGACTCCCCCATTTTCTCGCTCTCTGTACTCCCTTGGCATCTATATATATTTATGTGTACATAAAGCTGGTTACATATTACATATGTATCAGCCTTTAAGTACATAAGGCAAAGTGTAAGTAACACGTCCTTATGCCAACAACAACAGCAGCAACAATGGCCAAGAACACCACCAGCAACCAAAGTAAGGCTGATGTATGGCAAGCGCGGCATACGGTGCGTATGAGTTATTTCCACAGCCGAGCCCCATTTTATTATAAAAAAAAAACAGAAAACGAAGCGAAGCGAAGGCGGAAGCAGGCTGGGGCGGTGGTGTTGCGGGGGCGTGGCAAGGACTTGAGCGTGACGGGCTTTGATGTTTAAATGACTGCAACGGCTGCTGGCAGCCTCTCTGGCGCTGATGGTGGTGGCTGCAGCTTGTCTGTGGGGCACGGCCTCCATTGGTGCCGCACGCCACTTGAAGCC
This sequence comes from Drosophila ogumai, assembly GCA_018904815.1. Lineage (NCBI taxonomy): Eukaryota > Metazoa > Arthropoda > Insecta > Diptera > Drosophilidae > Drosophila > Drosophila ogumai. The sequence continues at coordinate 29,139 of JAEIIJ010019428.1, read as the reverse complement.
CTAAGTGCATAATTGACTTAATTAGCCACCAAAACGGCGTTAGTGCAGCAGCGGCAGGCAGAGGGGGCCTAGAAGAGCAAAGAGCCAGCAGCCAGAAGCCAGAACCCATGAGCCATGAGCCAGAACCTGAGGTACAGTTGGTAACTGGTGTGTGGTCGATGCTCCTTGGAGGTTGCAGGTTCGCAGGCGCAGCTCAAGGACTCCAAAGTTCCGAGTGCCGCTGCACTGCCTCCGCCACATCATAGGGGGAAAAGGGACACTCGAAAAAAATAGAAATAGACCTAGACATTCAGTTGAGTCCTTGAGGAGAAAGACGGCCATTACAATGAATTAAGTTCTTGTCTTAAGCGGGTAATAAATTAAATATCTATATGAAGCTATATTTTCTCAAGTATTTATTATGTTTTATGTTGTGATTATTTCGCCCAGTGCAGTATCGCCTTTCGGCCCGCTTTCCTTGTTGGCAAACTGATTAATCGCTAAGCGCTTGGTAAGCACTTTTGTACTCTGGCAGCGGCCGCGACCTCAGTTGTTCGCGCTTTCCTCTTCAAACACCGACAAACACCCCGTCACCCCTTTGATTCCATTCAGGCGTCCCAAGACCCCGTCGCTTTCGGAGCCCTTCCCTCCTCCCCTTCAGTTTTTCGGGGGAACACACAAATCACGAGAACTACACGCGCCCATTTAATGCGCTTATAAATTTGTTTTTCGCTCTGCAAATTTACTTGGCCCCCTAAAACCCTCCACTACGACTATATAAACCCCATTCTCTATGTGCAGGCCCCCTCTGTCGATGATGGTGGCTTGTTTTGGCGCTGTTGCGTAAAAGTTATCGATTATTTATACGGAAAACGCAACAAATGCAACAAAAACTTGGTCAAATTTTACGTGGTAATAATTTTCGGGTGAAGAAAAATGGTCGGGGAGAGAGTCAATGCTGTTAGCATCAGATAGTGTGTGTCCCATGTACAGTGCTGCCTGCCAAAGTTAATGGGGTCTGTGAGCTATGCATTTGATTTTATAATTGAAGTGCCGGAAAACTATTGTTTCGCTGTGGAAATGGCACAATTAAATGTTGATAGCACTGCGGGTTTATATTCAGGATAATTAAATTATTTGCTTCTCTACTTTATACAGTAATTTGGTGGTTTTAATTGGACTATTTCGATAATAATTGGAATAATAACTTGTTTAGGCGGCTGAGACTGAAAAGTTTTAAATTGTTTAGAGTTCTCATTGGAATCTTAAATGAAACTTTAACAATATGACACTGTAAAGATTCATTTAAAAAAATTAAACGAAATGTCAGAACCAATTTGGTTTGATAATTATAGGAGTCTGTGTTTATTAGCAGTTTCGAAACAAATTAAAAGATTCTTAAAAAGATTTTTAAAGAATTAAATAAAAGAAAAGTATAGCTTACTAAAATTCCAGAGCTATTTTACTATTATAACCTATCTTTTATTCCCTAAATTTATTAATTAAGCACTCCTATTCATTTCCCCCTTAAAAACCCCAACAAAGGACCCACTAAAAACCCATTCACATTAGCCCAAGGAAGTAAACCCATTCACTGCATTTTTCTATGACTTACCTATCACTTTCACCGTCTTTCAACTACACTTTCTCTCCGCTCTTCAATTTGCTTTCAACTCCATTACGAACTTTTCCGGAGGCGACAGCTTCCGGTTCTCCATGGATGAGACCATTTGTGTGAGTTAACTCGGCTCGTCAACAGCTTCGCCTTGCCTCAACTGAAAGCCTTTGACCTCACTAATTAATTGGCAACTAAAGTTAATTTTATTATGGCGCTCAACTTGCATTCATTATCGCACCGGGACCAGGCACCACTGTACTTGATACAACGTGATAAGTGCGATTCATTTAGAAGCACACTCACTTTCCACTAGGGTTAAAGCCCCGGCCCACCTCTCACCTCCCAGCACCCAACCACCCACCACCCAGCTTTTTGTGCGCCCGGAATCCATTTATGCACGTCTATGGAGCACCTCTCCGGCGCAGTTTTCCGACCATTTTGCCCCGCTCTTCTGTCGCTTTTCCGAGCCCGCCTTTCACATAGGCTCAGAGGCAGAGGCCCGACCGTTTTTGCTGGCTTCCCTCTGTTTATTTGTCTGGGATATGTGGGTCGGTAATTGCTTTGCAAAGAAATAGAGCATAACAAATGTTACGTGGCGAAAGTTTATATTCCTCCTCCGGCTATTCCAGAGCTGCCCGGAAAACCGAGCGAGCAAAATGGCAAAACGACCGCCGAAAATTGCGAAAATTGCGGAGAGACCGCCGCCAAATGAACCAAATGAACCCACTAAGAGCCGCCGCTGCCTCCTGTAATCGAAGTTTCACTTAGCAAATCAACAAAGTTCGCACATACACCGAACCCAGACGAACCAAATTAGCACACACACACACAGCCTGGAAAAAGTAGAAAAAAAGGTGATATATAAAGTACAAACCAGGCATCGCAACAATTTGCAAAGTGAATTAACATGCCAACATCCTTAGCAGCCAAGCGACAGGCCACTAACCGAGCAAACTTCACTCTAACCCATCCCAGTGATGTCGTCCCTTTAGGGGAGGTTGGGAGAGTCCTGAACACCAAAACTCCTAACTCCAAAAAAAAGCTAGGTTTCAAAATATCAGGTACTTGTTGCTTAAGTAATATCTAGCTTTCTCTTTTAAATAATAAAATAATTCAAAAAGCAAATATACAAAATATACCCATCTTAAATATACAATAAATACAAATTTCAAATGCATGTTTTATGCACATCGAAACGAGACAATCCACTTGAAAAATATATGAATCTTCCTTAAATCTCTGTTGCTGTTTTCCCATCTGATAACCGAAAGTGATTCCCGGAAACCGAATTCAAAGAAACATTATACATTTCGGTGTGAATAATGTATCAGGCCTTGTCAGCAGGTAAACAACAGTTTAAGAAACAAATTTATGACTCTCTGCCACCCAAAAAGCTAGATTTTAACGGAAAGGAGAGTGATGAACTGTCAGCACTGGCAGTGGGCGAAAAACCCATTTCGAGTCCCAAAAAAACCCCAATCCACCCCCGGCGGCCATCAGGGATCCACACTAACCGCGCTGCTCGCTGTGCGACACGTTAAAGTTTTAATTTGGCCATTGACGTCACAATCAGTGCCAGGACATGGCCAGGACATGGCAGAAGCCCCGGCTCTTGGGGGTGGCAGTCAGTATTATCTCCAACCAAACAGCAGGGAAAATGCCAAGGGAGACGGGGGTGTAGAGGCTGGACTGGCTGGCTAATTGTTGTGCGCATCCAGTGTCCGAAAAAGGCAGTAGAAAATTATAATTTGCATTTATAATTTTATTGACAGTAAAATGTATTTAATTTTCGGGGGAAATGGCTGCTGGAAAAAGGATGCTGCTTGGGCCGGGCAATATTTGTGCACCCATTCCCGAGACCCTCCAGCAGCAGCAGCATCATCATCAACTTCAGTGGCAGGAACAACAATAAAAGTAGCAGCGCCAAACGCCAAAACGGCAAAACACCAACACCAACACCAACACCAACGTTGGCAGTGTGGAAATACGGCATAAAAAATTAAAAAATCTGCAAAATATTTCGACAGCTTTTCACAGGCGACGCCAAAAATGGCAAACGATGGCGGAAACGGCTGACGAGCGCTTAAAAGCTGACATTCCGGGGGATTTTCGGGGGTTTTTCGGTGCCGGCGTTGAAGGTGCCCCTCTATGCTGGCAAAGCGAAAATGAAAGGCTAGCGTAAAACTCGAAAATCCTCTTAATAATTCATAAAACTTTTGAAAACTACTTAACTCTTAGAACTACTAACTGAATCAAACTAAACTAAAGCGGCTACAAATGCAGGCTGGCTGGGGGGAGGCTACGGGAACAACGAAAAAAAGGGGTGAAAGTGCCTTTGCCAATCCAACAGGACACTGGAAGAAAAAATGTATGAAAAGAGAGGGAGAATTGTAGAATACACCTAGTGGAATTATGATTTAAAATTGGTATTTTATTTTGTGTAAAATACATTTGAAATCATGCTTTGTAATTTCACAATTACTTAGGAAATAATCACAAAAATTATATACTCTAAAATTGTAAATATTAAATAGGTTGTTTAAAAACATTAAATAAATTTAAAAGGCTCCTTAATTTAAATATGTTTAACATAGTTTAAGGGGAGAAATTAAATTAATATTAAATATAGAGAGAGACTCTTGTCACTATGCTTATATTATCCCATTAATTTTTAATAAATCATTACCTATTTTTGTAAACTTGGAACGCCATTTTGTTGGTAACCCTTTTCCCCAGTGCAGCTGTCTCCACTTCAGCTTTTCAGCTCCGGCTCCGGCTCGGATTCAGGATTCAGGATTCAGATTCAGTTTTCAGTTCCAAGCATCAGCATCAGCTTCAGCTGTTGAAAATGCGCGCCGCTGGCGACCAACAAAAACTTTTGCAAGTTTGTCGCTCGAGCGAAACTGGGTCCAGGACATGGCTGACTTGGAAAAGGATGCGATGCGGGGAAGGGAGTCGAGGCATCAGCATCAGCATAGCCATCACCATCACCATCACAACACCATCACCATCAGTAGCAGCAGCAGCAGTTCATCATATTTACAGCTTTCACTAATTTATTTTGCACAGCCCATGAAAAATGCAGTAACTGCGTCAGTGTCGTCGTAGCCGTTGCGATGTCTTTCGTCCTTCGTCCTGTGTCCTTCGAAGGGGTTTTCTTTCTGCCACTGCTGCCCCGTCTGAGATTGCGTATTTATAAGCTAATTTCCAAGCGTCTTACAAATCCTTTCGGCAATCCTTTCTCGCCATCCTTCCTGCCTGCCCAACAACTTGAAACTTAGCCAACTTTCGGGGGGAAGAGGGCCATTGAAAATTTGTGAATGTAACCCGTAGTCTAATTGTTAGTTTGGAAAAGCCCAGGGAAACCTGGAAAAGTCAGTGCGAGGGAGTGGGAATTTCGTATGCAGAACACTGAGAGTTGGCAGGATATTCATAAAGCTCTGTCGGGAAAATAAATTTAGCAATCGTAGCGCGGGCAAAAACTGAATCCAGGATGAAGCCAAAAGAATCCACTATCCCTGGCACAGAATCTGAACCTGGTCCTGGACCTGGGACATTTTCCGGCTGCCGCTTCAGCAATTTGCTTACTCTCTCCCCTCTCCCACTCTCTCCCTATTTTCAGTTTGCCATTTCGCGGATTTCATCAAAGCTCAAAGTTGATGTTTATTGCTTTCTGGCCACCGCCGCTTGCCTTTTTCCCCCAGCTTTTCCCATTTTCCCATTGCCATTTCCCCACTCAATCTCCTCGGCTGCCCGGTGTTTGGCCTTTTCCAATCCTAATTGGGTTAGTTGGTTTGCACTTTGCTGGCAAGTAATTAACACAAGTTGTCGATGCTTAAAGAAGCCAAAAAGAAGTGGAGGAATCATTGAAACTGGACAACGAGTAATTAAAGGGCCCTCGGGGCCATCTCTGCCGGTTATCTGACGGAATGGCGGTGTGATTATGATTGCTATTTCCCCCACAAAGTTGCAAAATCAAGCAAACATACAATGTTCAGGGATATAACCTATGATTGCTCTATTTTATTTTATAGTTATTTGCTGGCTTTTGGTTTTGTTGGTTCTCCTGTCTCGATGAGAGCACTCTAGCTTTTTTTGTATTAATTTAGAATATATTTTAATCTTTTAATTTCGATTTAAAATTTCAAATCAATTTTTAAATATTAATATAGTAACGATTAACGATATTTTCTGTCTTTCTATATTATAAAGATGCTGAAAACCCAATCAAGAATTAATAGAAAAATTGTGAAAAACCCACACAGGATTATAGTTTTATTTGTTTATGATTAAAATATATTTTTAATTTCTCCAAAGAGCTGTCATAGTTTAAAATGCCAACTGCAAGGTTAAACAAACTTTGACTTGCAAAATTAATTTTTTTCTGTTCCAACTAAGTTTTTGTTATTTATAATTCCAGTTATTATTTGTTTTAAATAAATTGTTAAATGTCTAAGTCACTAACTTAAATTGAGATGTACATAGAATTTAAAAACTAATCAATTAAGACTTTCTGGCCAACAAAAACCTTGAATTCCTCTCTTCATCTTCCAGCTGGTTAATCGGAAAAAGTAGATTTCCCCGAATCCTATTGTGTTCACATTTTTAATTCAATTTCTCCTATTTAAAAGCAATGCGTGTATTTTATATTTGCCATAAGAGAGATATCCGATTAAACATTTAATTAGCTGTTAAATGAACCCTTTGTGAGGCGGCATCATCATCATCATGCGGGGATGGGATGACCCCATCATCATCATTATAATGGGGAGTCGGCCCAGTTTTTCCTCTTATTTTTCCAAAGCTACGTCGCTTTTCCTCACTTTTCATTTGCAATGCCAATCGACGAATGGATTTTCAAACGTTTGACACATAAAACCGTTTTGTGACTCATTAAAGCCGGCAAATGTCGCCCCATTGTGGGCGTTGTCAATGTGAGTTAATTACACTCACACACACATACAGATACAGACATCGCTACAAATACAGTTGCAGAAAGGACACCGAACCGAAAGGACATGCGGAACACAAAGGTGACGGTCGATTGGTCGGAAAAGGGTTCGGTTACCAAAGTGGAGGAGATTCTGTCCTCCGCCTCCTTGAAGTTTGAAGCTTCCAGTTCCGGGATCCCCAGCTCCTCCTCCGCCGCCGCCAAGTGGCGAATCGAGCACCCTGCGGACGTATTAGAGCGCCAGAGAGCGGGCATAAAAACAGAAATAAAAGTTAAATAAAAATGTTGGAGCAAAACTTTTCTCACAATCGCCGTTTGCCGTTCGTCCTTCGTCCTTCGCCTGTCTGCAGCTGGAGCTGGCAGCATTTTGTTGGTAATTTGCAAATCGCCAAATGATCCAAGGAGAACCTAACTGCCAGCCGCCAAGGGAATGCGAATGCTGCTGCCTCCGAATGTCCTTTTGCTGCTCTGTTCCTTTCATTTGGGATTTGCTTCAGCCAGAGATGCGAAGGCTTCTTATTGTTATGAATAAGACAATGTTTTTAACTAGCATTAGTTTGTATTATAATTATACATTTTTAAATGAATTTATGGTTTGTTTTAGTAAACTTTATTTTATTTTAGTTTGATTATTATTAACAAAAGCAAATTTTTCCTAGCTAAATGTATAAAGACTATACTTTTCACAGTAAATAAATAAATAAATATTTGTTTTGTTAAGCCTGTGAAAAAATCCTTAGACAAATGAAAGGAAGAATGAAATGTTATAGTTTTATAACTAACCTTTTTTAGTCCAATGACAGTTCGGCTTTTTTAATTATAAATATAATATGAATAAATGCATTTAAAAAACTATTCAATAATACAAATTTTTAAGAACTCTTTTTTTGTTCTGATTATATTTTATTGTATTATTTGTGATGATCAAATCTTCCCTCGAAATATCCCAATTACCATCACTGACTGCTGCCTCTGTTTCTCCTGCTGTCTGTCTCTGTCTCGGAGTATCCTTTCTGTATCCTTTTTAATATGCAGGCGCTTAAAAACCGCTTAATATTCTTCCGCATTGCTTTGGCCGCATTCAGAGGCTGTGGTTTGCGGAGAGCCTTCAGCTCCAGACCGGCCTGGATGGAGATAGGGATACGGATGGGTTGGAGTTTCGGGTGCAACTAATTTAGGGCTGGGGAGCAGCAGCAGCATCTGGCGGCATCCAAGTAAATGAATATATGAGTATATGCGAACGGAATAGCTGCAGTTCCTTTTACCGAGCGGCAAGTCAACATCCTTTTTGGTTATTCAAGGCATTGTTGTTCAGGAGATGCAGGAAGACCAGGAGCAGCCAGCAGCCAGCAGCCAGGACTCAGAATATTTGCTGGAGCAGGAGGTGCATTCTGTTAGCTTAACACACTTCGCTCAATGGACGCAGCAGGATGTGGCTGCTGTTCCTGCCCCAGCTCCTGCCCATGCTCCTGCTGTTGTAATAGATCGCCGGCCTCGTCCTTTCTTATCTGCCGGGACACAACATTCCTCGGTGCAGCTGCTCATTCCTTTGGCTCTTTCCACAGAGCTGACAAGCCATCAGTTTGTTTTTTCTCATATTTTCAAGATAGAAAATGGAAATCTTGCAGACATTTTCCTAACAACATTTTTAAGAAACTCACTTGCTATAATCTTACCGCTTAACTCCATATTTTGTTAAGGCTTAACCTTAGTTTTAAATATTAATAATGGCGAATACTTGCAAGTACTTCGCATAGACTTAATTAATTTTCGCCTTGTATCGCTTAACCGCTGGTAAATGGAATATTTTTAATTGCAAACTGCGGCAGCACTGCTCCTTCCCGAGCTTTTGTTGTCGCCATTTGCCGCCTCATCTTGGCCATTCCTTCAGCCCATTTCCTGCTCCTGGCCGCTTCCGTATTGTTTGCATTGTAATTGTCAGTCGCTCCTGCTCCCGCTCCTTCTCCTGGCTCTCGTCCTTTGGCTGCGTTCCTGGGTGAAAATATGACGCTCGTCACCATCGTCGTCATCGTCCTTCGGCCCATTGTGTGTGCGCTTTTGCGGTTCTACACAAATATACTGATGGCTGGCAGAGAGCTCGGCATATATACATACATGGCCAGGACACACGCAGGACATACAAATCCTGGGGAACGCTACCCGCCGCCAGTCGGCCCCGAAAATTGTGTGTGCTGAGGTCATGTCGCTGGCGTCGCCGTGTTGCAACAAAAGCAAACAGCAAACAGGAGCCACGCAGGACTCTCTATGATGTCTGCTCCTCGCTCAGCGGCATCAACTCGCAATGGTTTTGCAGTTGTAAAGCTGCCAAGACCAGGCCAGACGAGACCAGGCCAGGCAACGCGCAGCTGCAGCAACAACTTGCAACATGCAACAACAAGCCGAGTTATAGGTACAGCTGCTGCCCAAACGGAATTGCAGCAAAACCACCAGGACACCAGGACGCAGGGACACCGGGACAACGGGACACTGGGACTCCAGGACGTTGACAACGATGGCAAACAATTGTAAGCTCTGACAGCCAACAACAGTGGCAACGGCAGGACATTGCGAAATGTTGATCTGCGGTTTAGGCCGAAATTGAGATACTCTCTCCCTCCTCCGGATGGGTAAATAATTATGGTCATTTTTTGCCATACTGCCGTATTGCCGTATTGCCGTATGCAGCATTGTGTGGTTTTAACAGACTATCAATCAATTAAGGCCCTCAAATTGACACAGGTCAAGGCTATAGACTAATGGCGACGGCAAAATCATTTGTTTACTGGTCCGCATAATTAGTGAGGAGGGGGTTTTTGGGCTCAAAACTAGAACGGATGCTGTAATAAAAATGAAATTACTATTCTGGGAAGACTTATTTTTGAGTATTTTGGGAAATAATTAACAGAAGTATAATATAAAATTTTTTTTTTTATTAAGCAAATTAAGCAGCTATTACATTTAATCAAAATAAAGCCAAGTTAAGCCTAACTTCTTAGGACAAGTTTATGTTTCTTGCAATTTAATTCATTCCACATAAAACTATAAATACTTTCCAATAAATAAGTTCCATTTTCATTACCAAGAAGAACATGGAAAATTTTCCAATTAAATCAATGCAATTTTGCAGGACAAACTTCTCTTCTCAGAAAGCAGCTGAGGGAAAACATTGCTATAAATAAGCCTCGATGCCAGTAAGTTCAATCAATTCCGTTTCTCCTATTAACACAAAGCAAATGGTACATGGTAAATGGTAAATGCTGAATTTCCAATGAAGCCAACAGGACGGCTACTCGTTATTGTTGACTCTCGGTTAAATAACTGTTTGCACGCACTGCTGCATTCGATTTGAAACTGAAACAAAATGAAAATATAATGAAAGGCGGCCAGGGGAAGCCCAATTATGGTTACATTTCAGTTGCAGGCTTCGAGCTGATTAGACGAGTACCTGGACGGGAATTAAACGCCTGCCAGGACACAGACAATAGTGAGTATTATACCTACAGACAAAGCCAGAGACAGAGCCAGAGCCCCTCTGTTGTGATCCCTTCATTATTATCTGTGCCTGACAATAGGGAGTATGTATTTCCATCTGGCACTCCGAATTACAAAATCCCTTCGTTCCGCGGTACGATTTCATTGATCTGCCCTCGGGCATTGTCTCGATTTCCATTGGAGGTGAGATAAATTATATGTCTGATTGGTCAACAGCTGGATTCCTGCAAGGCAATTGAGAAATTATTAATTAAGAGGATTATTTAATATCAGATATTATCCTGTGCCCTTACGATTATATTAATTTATATGTATGTAAATAATATTATTTTCTTTATAGAAATTTTTATTTGTATATAAATGAACGTTTTACTATAGAGCTAACTTTAAGTTATAACCAAATAAAATAATACAAAAATATATCAAAAATAGAGTAATGTTTTTTTCTACTTGTTACGCCTTAAAATACATCAATTTCATTTATATTGTCATTTATTTATATAATATTCAAGTTCTTTTTCTTAATTTTTACACCTTAAAAGAGCTCCTTTTCATTTATATTATTTTTCCAAGTGTCCGTGGCTCATGATAGATTTACAATGCTCGGAGCGGCGAAGGCCATGGCAAACAATAACAATTGCATTTTCCCTGGCACTCCGTCGCAGGACGCAAGACGCAGGAGTCCGGGCACATGTTTATGCCCTGCTCCGACGTATATATCTGGGCAACCTTCTCACACCCCGTGGCTCCTTTCGGCTGAGGAGTCGAATGTCCTGTTTCTCGGTTTCGCACGTACAAGCTCCGCACTTGCACTTGCACTCCGGCCCCAAGATAATTGCATTGCCCTCCGTCCCCGCCGTAAGTGTCTGTAGTCCCATCCCCCATCTCCATCCCCCTTTTCCTCTTGGAAGTTTTGTGTATTTATGAAAACCATTTCCGTGCGGCAATAAAACTCAACACGGTCAACGTCAGCGCGCAGCCACGACGGCATCTAATCTCGGCCTGGCGGCGGTACAAGTGCCATTAATTTCGCTTGTTTTTTCTTCTCGGTTGACACTTTTCCGATTATGTGCGGATTTGTTGCACGACCTCCAGTCACCCCGCTCTCCCTGGGCTTTTCTTCTGGGAAAAGTTTGCAATTTACACTTTGGTTGCTGTCCTTGAAAGATTGGCGAGAGTCTTAACGCGGCGGAAAAACAAATAGGCCAGCAGGCGGCAGTCGCCGTCGCCCGCCCGTCCGATGACAAGCGATAAGAGCAACCTGCTCCTGATTCTCCCACCGATGCTGCCCCTGGTTTTTCCGCTTTTCCGCTTTGCCAGTGCAAGTACCGTGCCCCCTCCCGCTGCTCCTGCCACTTCAGGATTTGCCTTTTTTGTTAATGTTTGCTCAATTTAAAAAGTTTTCTATCGCCATTTGCATTTGCACGCACATTCGCACGTGCTTATGCAACAGCCAAACAATGAGAGTGGGCGGGAGAGTGGGTGGGAGGAGTGGCCTGAGTGGGGGGTCTGAATTGGGGGGCTGGTCTTGGGGGTGGCTGCAAAATACGGAGAAAGTGCTCAGCCAGGCGGCAAAGAAACCATTTGCATACGTACAGGGGCTGAGGTGAGAACAGGGGTTTTTCAAGGTGAAATAAATTAAGAAAATTTTAATGAAATTACATTAATATATAAATAATTTATTTCTATTTATTAATTAATTATTTGAAGATTCAAAAAAATGGTTACATTTAAGAGTAATTTGCCTTATTTTCTGTCTTAAAGCCGCTTACTTTTTATTTCCACGAATTATTATTAATTATAGAAAAGTCTAGACACTGGAGATAATCAATATTTACCAGAACCGTTTTGTTATTAAGGCACATGTTAAAAAAATAAAGCAATTAATATAAACCAGGTCACAAAATAAAATAGCAAGAAATTAACATATTAAATTCTATTATAACGATATTGTTGTGAATAGTTAACCCCTTTAGCATATTTTTTCCCCTATTGTGATTTATTCCATTCAAATACGAAAACAATAAGCCAACCTCAAAAATAAATCTACAATTTTTAATCCTGTAAAGACCCATTGTTCGTTTTAAATGTAATAACTTTCCTTTATTTGTAAACTGTCAATTTGCTTGACACGCAAAACATACAATATATACACGGACACATGGCTTTTAGATTAGATAAATCGCCCCTTAAAGCAAATAGATAAGCCCAGCTGCATTTGCATAAACCATAATCCATAAAAAATAGCTTGTTTGAAAAGGAACCCCTTTTCGGCAACGCCCCTGCCTACGCACCATCATGGTCCATGGACGGAAAACAGAAGAGAAGTTGAGCTGGAAAAAAAACCGGCAGAAAAGTTAGTTTAGTTTTTGTTTTTAATTTGGTAATGCAGCACGGAGCATGGCCTCCAATTGTTAGTCCTGGACAAGGACTTTTTCCTGTTTTCCGACAATTACATTTGATGAAGTTTTACAAATGAGCGGGGCGTGGTCAAGGGCGGGTCCCGGTCATTTAGTTAACTTTTCCACCGAGCTAAAAATTGAAATTGAATTCCAATTGTCAAATGGAATTGTATATGGCCAACACAAAAAGTTGGCAAAAAAGCTAACAAAGGCCAAAGGAAACGGCTGACAATTAAGCTGAGTCCGAAAAACGTGGCTAACTAAAAATTGCATTCATTATTCCCGCCAAGTAGCTGGAGGGATAATGGGTTGTCTCCCAGAGATTAAGGCTGAAATGTGCAGGGAAGGCAAGGAATAATGAATTGCGTTGCTTAATATTTATTATTGTTATATAATTAATGCGCTGCCACCAAATTAATAATCCCCTTTCGAGGAGTCTTTTGGCATTAAAACCTTTTAAGCCAATGTTTCAGTTAATGAAAGTGTTTTGCAATGATAAACATATAACACTTTATTCAATAACATTATGTATTACTTAATATTCTTAAAGGCTTAAAGGTAGTCATTAAGCCAGCTGCAACAGGGACTTTTTAATAAAAAAACTTAACTCGGTTGGGCTTAAGCTTCATTTATTTAACACTCTGAATTTATTTATTTTATTATATTAAATTAAAGCTGAACTTAACTCTTGTTTTATGTGGAAAATATATGTTTAATTAAATCTTAACCTATTTCATTTCTAAATCACAAATAAAAGACATTTCTTACCTTAAAATACTTGAATAAAAATCTAGCAAGCTGTTTACTTAACCATTTAAAAATCTTGAACCAAACTAAACTGTTTCAACACTCACTAAAGTCCCCAAAACTCCTCTATATAGTAGAATTGCTCATACGCACTGTTGCATGTGCTGGCCCAAATCAATTTGCTGCTAAACTGCCGCCCAGATTATCTAGCTGTTAGCCCCGAAATCAAATTTCATTTACAGGTTAACAATTACCAGTCATTCCGGCCAGATTAGGACGATACAAGATACAAGCCGTTATGCTATAATGTCTGCCAGTGCCATTTCCATTGAATTCCGAATACAAGAGAACTGAGCAATTGAGAAATAGCAAAGTAGAGAAATAGAGAAATGGAGAAATGGAGGGGGAGAACCCATATCTTTTTGGGGCATCAGTTAATTGATTTGCTTTACGACTTGCGGCTGCAGTCAGTCAGTCCTTTGGTGCCTTTGCAACATATTCTAGTTCTAGTTATTCTGGCCATAATATTTTTTTAATATTGTTGCGCGCTCCTTGGCCCGGCCTCGTTTTGGCAATTGGCCATCAAATTAGCTTTGCTTTTTTTTTATGAATATCAACGAACCTGTGAGTGCCGATGCGATGCGGTTGCAGCCAAAAGTGCCCCAGCTGAGTGCCTTGCCCTTATCTCGCCACATTTGCCCTCCATGTGTCCCAACAGGGAGAGAAAATAGTCTATCAAATATATTTTGGGGTGTAAAAAAATATAGAAAATTTAAATTAATAAATACAAAACTTCAAACTGTCATTTCTTAAAAAATGTAAATATATTTCCTTGCAAGTACTCTCCCTTTAAAATATTTTTCCCTCTGTGTGCGCTCATAAAGCAGCAAAAATAAAACTGTTGACGATTGGTAAGGAAAATAGGAAAACTGGGGTGGAAACTGGGCTGTCAGGGGAGGGGGTTGGGCAAAGCGTTTTCAGTCTGAGGCAAAGTCAGCAATTGCAACTGCCAACTGCCGCTGCCGCTGCACTGACACAGGAAATATTATCCGCATTGCCAGCGAGGAGCGATGAGCAGGAATCGAGGCTGCCAAGGCTTTGTGGAGCGTCCTTTTTTTTGTTCGAGGAGGGGGGTGGCTCTGGGTGGGCCACAGGACAAAGCGCAAAAGCGGCCAAGTGAATTCTCAAATACAAATTCAAATGGCAAATTGACAAATGAACCTTTTGAGCTTTTTACGTTTTCATTGTCTGTCTGTATCTCTCTCAATGTGCCGAGGAGGATTGGGAGGAGGTTGGAAACAGGATGGGAGTAGCACTGAAGACTCCAGGAGAGCTCCCGGCAAATGTGGCCCGACTTTCGGGTGAAGATTGTGTGAAATTAGGCATTTGCCGTTGAGCTAAATTACTTTTATGCTCGAGCAGAGAGGAGAGCTCTCAGAAGGCTACTCTATTAATGCACACAGGTTTTAGTGATTTTAATTTATCTCAATTTACTGAATTCCGAATTTAAGTTAAATCGTTTTGAAAGTAAAATCATCAATAAAATGATACGTAATTACTTTTAAATATTTTCCAATAAAAGTCAATTTAAAATGCCAAAAAGAGGGAGTTTTCATAAGAAATTAAAACTATTAGTATGGCATATATTTTAAGTATTAATATATAAATAATTTAAAACATATTTCAAAGAAGCCAGAAGTTAAGGTTTAAATTTCATAGGACAGAGAACTATTGAACAGTTCTTACAGTATTTTATTTCATGTTTAAAGGATACTTTAGCATCACCTTAATACCACAATGAACTGTTCTTAGCTTACTTTTGATTGCTAGTTGATCTCCTCAGATAACCCTTATTTTATAGTTACAAATACATAAAGAGGACTTTAATGTCCTTAAATTAAACAACCAATTTTCCAACTTGTGCCGTACAGAACATGTAACTTAACATAACAATACGAGGAATACGAAATTCAATTAGCTTTGAGGTGAAGTCCCCTTGCGTCCTGCAGCCGCTCCTGGACTGGGATTTTTTCCAGTCCAGTCCCGCTGCCCTCCGTGTTCATTCAAAGGAAGTACAAACAAAAAAAAAAAAAGAAAAGAAAAGAAATGCAGAGGGGCAAAGCACAAAAGTAAAAAGCATTCGACAGGCTATTGATGCTGATTTTGTAAAGATGCCGATGTCGATGCCAATGAAAATGAGAATGGGAACGGGTGGGAAGGCTGGGAATTCCCCAAGTTTTGAGCCCTGTACCCCTGCGGGTTTTGGTTGGTGCTTTGTTGTGCCCTCGTCGTCCAGCCAGCCGTCCAGGACGACGTACAACAAATTACAAAATGTTGTTGAAAGGCGATTTTAAAGCCCCTGCCACTTGGCACCAGTGTCCACCACCCCCAGGCCCCGTCCTCCAACTCTATTCAAAGGCCAAAGCCGAGCTCGGTAAACAGAGATTACAGATGGGCCAAGTGTGGGAAGGATGGTGCACTGGGAGAAAAAGAGAGTAAGCTTGATTAAAGGTTGATTGGGAAAATATTTGAATAAGCACACAAGAGGTCCTTTGGTTGGGTTTTAAGAAAGCTGAGACTCTTCCTGGAAAATTTACAAAAGAGAAGTGCATTTTGTGTAGCAACTTTAATTAATTTTTTCAGTGCATATCAACAAGAACTACCCAACTACAATGGGCATTGTTAAACCGCTCACGCTAATACCGGATTCTCTTTTACATTTTGCAGATTTAAGAATCTTGAAAAGAAGGATACCAGCAGCATCAGCAGCAGCAGCAACGACCAACTTTCCACTCGAAGCAAATTAAAAGAAAGGAAAAGAAAAGAAAGGACTCCGTGTCGAACTTGCAGGACGACTGGGCGACAGGACGAGGGCAAAATCAATACTGGCAAAGTGTGGCCAAAGTGCTGAGTAATGTGGAGTAATGGAGACCTTTTTGCTGGCGGCGGCAACATGATGTGAAACATGGCAATCGAATCAGCCGAAGCCATTTAGGGTCATCAATTGCCAGGGTCGTGGAAATCGAAGGAACGAAGCCATATGCACCGCAGCATGGAGCGTAGGAGGAGCCCAGGGAGCCCAAGGAGCAGGGGCAGGACACCGATGGCTCTGCCAGGTGAGTTGTCATTGCCAATCCCGAGCACCTGGGAGCGAACTAAATATAAATCGAGGGTCAAGCTGCTCTCGTATTTCAATTGAAGCACTTGGCTGAAGACGATATAGATTTCTGTTTTGTACGCGTAAATGTTGCTTTATTATTATTTTGTTATTTATAATGTTATGGCACTATGGATAAATATTTCTATATTTTACTATTCAAATTATTATTAATATTTAGTATTATTTATGGGGTTATCATCATTAAAATTAAAATATCATTGATGTAATGTACTGTAATATTTTGTTTACGATTACCTTTAGATATTAAATTATGAAAAGCACCACAAAGTAGTGTCATAGTACCGATATACAAATACCATTTTTTTTCTAAATTTATAATTTTATACGAAATAAAAAAGCAAGAATGTTGTATCATAATCCAGATTAAGGAATTTTAATTTATTTGTAAAATTTATAAATATAGAAAATATAAAAAAATCCTTGGTTATTACCCACCAGTTATTTTAAATTAAATACAAATAAATCTATTAAATTATCGATTTATAACTAAAATAATCCCCTCATCCTTGCAGTCTGCTGGCTACTCCTCTGCCTGGTGGCCTGGACCTGGGCGGACGACTGGTCGCTGAGCTGCGCCTCCAACTGCACCTGCAAGTGGACCAATGGCAAGAAGTCGGCCATCTGCAGCTCCCTGCAGCTGACCACCATTCCGAACACGCTGAGCACCGAGCTGCAGGTGCTGGTGCTGAATGACAACCACATACCGTACCTCAACCGGGAGGAGTTCTCCGCGCTGGGCCTGCTGAACCTGCAGAGGATCTACCTCAAGAAGTCGGAGGTTGCGTACATACACAAGGAGTCCTTCCGCAATCTGAAGATCCTGGTGGAGATCGACTTGTCGGACAACAAGCTGGAGATGCTCGACAAGGACACGTTCATGGGCAACGACAGGCTGAGGATCCTGTATCTGAATGGGAATCCGCTGAAGCGCTTGGCCGCCTACCAGTTTCCCATTCTGCCCCACCTGCGGACCCTGGACATGCACGACTGCCTGATATCCTACATAGACCCCATGTCGCTGGCCAACCTCAATCTGCTGGAGTTCCTCAACCTGAAGAACAACCTGCTGGAGAGCCTCAGCGAGTACGTGTTCCAGCACATGGCCAACCTGAAGACCCTGTCGCTGGAGGAGAATCCCTGGCAGTGCAACTGCAAGCTGCGCAAGTTCCGGGGCTGGTACGTCAACAGCCGCCTGAGCTCGGTGAGCCTGGTGTGCAAGGGTCCGCCGGCGCAGAAGGATCGCACCTGGGACAGTGTGGACGACGAGCTGTTCGGCTGTCCTCCGCGCGTGGAGATCTTCAACAACGAGGAAGTGCAGAATATAGACATCGGGAGCAACACCACCTTCAGCTGCCTGGTTTACGGGGATCCGCTGCCCGAGGTGGCCTGGGAGCTGAATGGCAAGATCCTGGACAACGACAACGTGCTCTTCGACACGGAGAGCATCGCCTCGGACAAGCTGTGGAGCAACCTCACCGTGTTCAATGTGACCAGCCTGGATGCGGGCACCTACGCCTGCACGGGCTCCAATAGCATCGGGAGCATGACCCAGAACATCAGCATCTACCTCAGCGAGATAGTGCAGCACGTGCTGGAGAAGACGCCAGAGACGTTCTGGTACTTTGGCCTCATCATGGGCATCTTTGGCACCGTCTTCCTCCTCATATCCATATCCTTTGTGGTCTGCCTGTGCAAGAGGACCACCCGGCAGCACCGGCATGCCAACAAGGCGGGCGTCAAGTCCAGCGTGAGCTTCAACGATCAGGAGAAGAAGCTCCTGGACTCGAGTGTCACGACCACCACGAACGATCGCGGCGACAGCTATGGCATCGACAACCAGCCCACGTCCATGGGCATGAACAAGGCGGAATCGGCTGGGATGGGCTTCAACCAGATCGAGATCCATGCGGTGGAGAGCCATCGTCATGGCAGCATGTTGGTGCAGCAGCAGCAGCATCCCCAGTCGCAGCAGCAGCACCAGCTCCAGCAGCAGCAGCACCAACAACAGCAACAACAACAGCAGCAGCAGGTGTCGCGCCAGCAGCTAATGGCCACAGTGAAGGATCCCACCTGCGGGGGCATGATCAGCGTGCCCACCTCGATGGCCGGCCATGCCCACACGCATCCCGCCCAGATCTCCGAGGAGTTTCCACTGAACGTGGGCGTCTTTCCGCCGCCGCCCGAGTTCTGCTCGAACATTGTACCGAATCCCGCCTTTGGCGGCAACATCTTCATCCGCGTTTCGGTCACCCAGGACATGCTGGATGGCGCCGATCTCAACATGTATCCGGATTTGCTGAATATCCCCAAGAGGCTGCAGGATGTGCAGGAGACGGGAGCGGGCACCATGGCCGTGCCGGAGGGTCAATTCGCCACGCTGCCCAGGCATGCGGCCAGGCGGGGAATCCTGAAAAAGGACTCTTCCCTGCAGCAGCAATTGCAGATGCAGCAGCAACAGCAGCAGCAGCATCAACAGCATCAGCAGTTGCAGCAGCAACTCCAGCAGCAGCAACACCAACTCTATCCCCATGACGAGATCGTGACCTACAACCTGGAGGCCAGCGGCTACGAGCCCCACCAGTCGGCGGTGTACCACGGCAATGCCATGGAGCTGCCACCGCCACCGCCGCCGCCCTCGGTCACCGCAGTGGTGCAGTGCCATCATCCGAATCCCAGCCAGAATGCCGCCCTATCGGCGGCCAGCTGTGCCAGCTGCATCAACAATGCCGGCGGTCCGCCGCCGACGAACTCCTCCGGTGCCTGTCAGACGCCACCCATCGGTGAGGTGACGCCATTGAGGCCACTGGACAGCTCCGCTTATCCCAAGTACGACAACATGGGTCGCCGGATCACAGCCAGCGGAGGACTGGGCGGCTCCACGCTCTCCCTGCACGACGAGGAGCGCTACGAGAGCGAAACGCTGTTCAATGAGGCGGAGAAGCAGCCCAGTGGCATGCCAGAGCAGACGCAAGAGCAGCAGGAGTCTTCCCAAAGTCAGGATAAAGGCGGCGGTCCTGGCGAGTTTGTGTCGCTCTAGTATTACGGAACCCAGGTGTAAATAGGTCAATAGATTCGTGAACAGCCCCCCCAAACCCAACTCACAAGAAAGATCCCTCGAAATCCTAGGCAATCGTTTTGTTCATATCAGTTTGAGAAGCGAGTGCTATAAATGCTCTGAGTAATACATAATAAATGACATTAAAAATTAAATCAATAATTAAATAGTGAAGCCAAACAGGACACAATCTATTGACTGCCACAGAACCCTGAAAATAACTCAAAAACTGAAGAGCAATTAAAGCAGAATCAAAGGGAATTAGGGGAGGACTCTTTGGGGTTTTCAATTTCAGGGATTTTGTTTAAGTTTTCTGAAATGGAAAATTACTTAAAATTGATATTAAATGTTTATATAAAATTTCTTATAATTTTTAAAATGTAAACAAAGCTCGTATATTTGGTTCCAAATATTTTCCAAAAGAGCAAAACATATATTAAATTATAAAATAAATATTATTTTATATTATTTACTAAAACCAAATCCATGAAAATGAAAATCTTAAAATCTTCCTAGAAATTGAATTTGAGTATCTTAAGTTGACAGCAAACATAATACCTATTTTCCATTCGGATCGCACTCTCAGACTAGATGTCCTCAGCGCATATACTTCTTAAAATATATACATTTATATATGTATTTATCCGCATGTATGTGTACTCCATTAGAGACCGACCTCCGTACTGTCCCCGAGTCCCAAGTAGCTAGCATTCGATAGTTGTCCAACTTGAAGTCTGTAAATTTAACCGAGACGTACGAGTATTCTAGAAGGATATAGCGACCAAAACTGATCTTCATAAGGTGTATAGTTCGAGTATAAATATGCATATTTATAGGGTCTCAGATGAGAAGATCCATTTCGGGGTGCTAGACTTTGTTGAGGAGCGTTTTAGAGATCAGACACTGAGTAGGATTATTATCGGTTTAGGAAGGTTAGCCAGATCTATTATGCCACTACGATATATAACATATAGCCATCATCGATGTGTAAGGGATATACCCCAGCTAGTTTTTAGACATTCCACAGCATCCCTAACATAGTTCCTTTTCTCTGTACATATGTAAATGTATTCCTAATCGCTTAAGGACTTTTAAATCAAAATAATTTTACACTCACTACCCGAAAGGCGATCGTATATATATATCATAGATCCGAAAAGTCGTGCCAAATGTTTTTAAAATCAGTTTTTAGCCTGTTAACCTGTGTCATCGAGCGATTGTTTAGACCTGTTAGATAAGGATTACACCAAAGACTCTATGAGGAATAAGATGCATAATTCTAGAAGGCGTTATGTACCTTGTTCTCTACAGTGTCTCCATACTTAGTACCTTTATGATTTGGCTAGTAAATCTCTCTAATTATATAGACCCGTTCCTCTCCTAGAAAACCGAATATAGAACACACTTTGGTTACAGCCACTCTCTCTCCATGGAAATCCTGCAAGTAGACCAAAGCTAAAATCTAAATAAAAGTACGACATTAACATTTACGTAATATATATCTAAAACATATATATATATATATAGTACTTGTACTTGAGTGTAATCTAATTGAATGTAGAAGGAAAATACCAGAGATATCGAGGCTATATATATACTACTATATCGAGAGTGGGGAGAGACCGCATTAAATGAATTTTTGTGTCTGTAGAAAGTTTCAAATTCGAGCTTGATAAATGTAAATGTAAGCTATAGAAGTCAATATGATAAGTACACGTGAATTCCACTTACATGACCACGCCCACAAAGCCAGCCATACCCCCCAACGCCCATCCTTACACCCATCATCCCTTGTGTGTGTGGAATAATTAAACACATGAATGCAATGAATTACTATAATAATTATGGGAAAGCATGCAGGCAAATATTTGCACAACTTCACATGAAATTTTTAACCCCACTCCGCCCCTTAACCCGTAGCATGCCATACCCTCTTTATTTGTTGTTGTGTTTAACGTGTGTCGAGTGTCGAGCGAAGGGATTTTTGTATTTTGGCATTATGAACTGAACCAGAGAGCAAATTTGCACACGGCCCACACACAAAACACAGCAAACACGCCGAGCAGAAACTATTCTAGTTGAAAACTGCATTTCCCCTTGATTTTTCCCCCGCGTACCTCATTTTTGACAGCGCAAATTGAAATGATTCAATCAAAGGCATATATATAGTATATAGTATTATTTGTCCGCTCTAATGGATGGCGGCACTCAGACCTTCGATGGGTAGATAACACATGTACATAGGCCATTTTAATTACATCAAACTACTCACGATATCGCGATCTATATATTTTATTCATTTTAAATCGTTTTAACTAATTAAAAAACCGAGGGTAAACCGCCAAACAGCGCCAAAGCAAAGGACAAGTGTAAACACACGCAGATATATAGAGAGAGAAAGAGCCCGACTAGAGGAAATTTAAACTATGCTTTTAACTACATTTTCCATTTACCATTTTCCACTTACACCCCACCCCCCTCGCCGCCGCTCGTTTTCCACGCAGCTGATGGAAATGTAACTATAATTTTAATTACTCTGCTTGAATGCAAATGGAAAGCACACACAGGATTCAGGGATACGGGATACGCGGCTGCAGATGCGGATACTGGCGAAACGTGGAATGTATCTGGATTGGTGCACTGGGAGGAAAAGAGATTTTTTGAATGGAGAATGTTTGAATTAAATTAACAGAAAAGTAGCTTAGATGTGGAGGAAAAACTTTCTTTCTTTAGAATTGAGAAAATATATTTGTTTTAATTTAATTTAAATTGTATATTTTATGATAACATTTTAATGCATTAAATAACTACAATTAAATGTCTAAACTATATTATTTGTATGCTATAAATATTAAAAAAAATCTAAAATTATAATTTCTTGATAAAACACTTGGTTTACTTCCCAAACAAATCATTTTAATGATTTAAAATATAGATTAAAATACCTATACCTATAAACTTGCAAAAGTTCAAAGCTTATATTTTTCCCCCAGTGTACCTGCGTATCTGAATCTGAATTCATAGAAAGGCCGACCGAAAAAGGGAAGCCCCGAACCCGAACCCGAGTAAAATTAACTTTTTATGAACGTGGAGCGAGCAGCGAAAATAAATTAAATACGAATGATGAATAGTAGCAACAAATTTTGTACCATACCCCATTAAAAAAAAAGAATAAGAAAAACAGACAAGCATATTGCATTTTAACTTGAATTCCATTGAATGCTGAAATTAGCCAAATTTCTAGGAGCCATCAGACACACATACACACACCGAGAGAGATCCATCACTGCACACAGTCACACTTGTATGCCCGTGTATACGCATTTATAAATACAAAACATCCTGACAGGACACAGGACACGAATACAGTTGTCGACAGGACGGACGCCGGACGGAAAGGCAAACATGACAGAGCGGAAAATCGAAGGACAGGACAGGACAAACAAGCGAACATTTAACGAACAATATAACCGAGAATACATTGTAATAGCATTAATAGATTGTCAAGCTTTATTACACACTATATTAACATAGATGGAATAATAATAATGATTATTATTGCAATAATAATACGAGTAACAGACCGAACGAACACACACACAAAGAGAAATATGAATAAATTTAATAAAACCAATAAAATACAAAAAAAAAAAAAAAGAGAACTCATTTCGCCTTTCAATGTGGACTGCGTATGTGGAATATCATCATTATATATCCACATTTGCCGTCATTATGGGGGAGAACAAAAAACAGGGCCAAGCCCAGCAGAGACCGGAAAAAAAGGAAAATCGATTTGATGACATTTCCATAATGGAAAACTTCGCTGCAGTCAAATCAATGTCTCTTCCTGCACACTTGATGGAAAGTTCTCGCCAAACATTGCAGCCAACTTCCTCAATATCCTCAGTGCCTCTTTGCCACTCACATTTCCCGACGACCCCCATTTCCCCCCGATTTTCCCCCCATTTCTGGCAATCTGCATAATTTGCCAGAGTCCCCCCACCCCGCCTCTCACTTGTTGATCGCCAAAACGCTTTTTGGCATATCAAATTTCCGACTTTTTGCCAGTGCCATTTTGAAATGTTTGCTGGCGATAACCGAACGAACATTCCGAGCATTTCCGCGCCTAATCTCCGCTTCCCAGTTGCCACCTTACACAAATGCTTCAATAATGACGGAGCAGGAAGTACACTAAGCGAAAAGGACATGTAAGTTTCCGGCAAATTGCATTTAAGTGAGAAAGATTTACCAACACAATTGTCTTTTTTAATGGAAATTTAATCAGAAAAGAGGTTCAAGGATATGGGGTTTCCTTACAAATAAAATCCCATTAATTAATTTTTCTCACAGTGCCAAGAAGCTGCTTCCCTGGCGGTAATACCATTCTCATCTTAATGCACTCAGAGAGCCCATTTAGCGAAAAGTCGCCCCTGCAACTGCGTCAGCACCAGCAACGTCAGCCCACGCCATTGGCTTCTCCTTCGGAATGAACCAGCTGATGCGCCAGCGGTGGCGGCCACATCCGTTTGGCGGGCTGGCGCTGGCCAAAAACCACCAAAGACCCAGAGAATCAAAATCAGAATGAGAATCAGACCGAGACCAAGGAGCAGCGCAGGCCGGGCTTCGAGCCCGTGGCACCAACTTCGGCCATAGCCATGGCCGCCGTTCGAGAATATTACGTATACGTATTCGTATAGGAGAGCACGGATACGTGGGCCATGTGCGGACCTCCAGGGATTCCGATTGCCACGCATCGAGCACGTACGGCGATGACGACAACCGCAAACTGCTGCGATTTTCTAGCAGCGACCTCGCTTTCGCCCCCAGCGCTCCCCAATGCCGCCCCCTCTCCGTCGCTCACACTTTGTGGCTTTAGATGGCCCGGGCGCACGCCCACTCGTTTTATGCACAGAGGAAAAATATTTCTAAAAATATTTTGCACATTTTTAATACATTTTATTTTGATTTTAATTAATATTTCAGATTTTAGACCCTATAAAATCTGGTTTAATGCTATCAAAGTTCTCACCAAGGTTTTCAGGAAGACTCCAGGGATCCTTGCCAAGCAATTAATTAAAAATTCCATAAATAAGCCTAAATAGCCTTCAAAAAGGGCTTAATAAATATGACTCAGTTTTAGAGACTTTTAATATATATTTATCGATATTTTATTTAAAATACAATGCTCCTAAATTCCTTTGTTAGTAAACTAACTACACAAATAAGAATAAACCTGCTCAGAGTTTTTTCTCACTCCCCAAAACGAATGGCTTAAGAAATCCTTATGGGATTTCCGTAACACACCCAAGTATAACGTTTTTCTTACCGTGCACGTCGCCTCGCCTTGCGTTACGTTACGTATGCAACATTCATTTTTGACAAGCATAATTTGCGGCTGGCCCAGCAGCGCTGCTGCCATTGGGACTTTGGCCCGGCTCTTAGTCTTGTGTGTTCCAGGTTATTTACAGTTTTCATGGCCCTGCACTTTTCTAATGCAAAAATGATGCACTGCACCCACGCGGCCTTCCCACCCCCCTGCCCCAGCACCATTATCCACGTGCAACACGCGGTGGGTGCGGTGTGACGTGTGTGGGCCAGGCTGTCTATGGTCAGAATCGAGTCGAGGAGGACTTGCCTGGCAGCAAGGATGCGGCGCAGTCAAAACATGCACTTAATGTAGCATCAGCAGGAGCCAGGAGCATCAGCCAGGGGCCAGGAGGAGCAAGGAGAGGGACCTTTTCTGCTTTTGACCCCGTCTCCGCAGACGCCGCCACCGTCGCACCGCCGCACCGCAGTGGCAATGAAAGTTGGAAACCAATATTTGTGCGGGCCGTGGGCGAGGCCCAAAGGAGCTTGGCCAGGAGCGGCCTGGGTTTTTGCCTCTAAATGGATAATTGCATTTGGCTAGCCTGAATTCGAAGGAAATCTGAGGAAATCTTTGGCTTAGATAGTTCTAGGTAAGCGATGGGTAAATGTAAGCTAGAGGGATTGGGATTTAAGTTGGGGAATTGAAAAATGGTTTGGCATTTCAGGGAGATTTCTGTATTCACTCAAAGTGATTAATAGTAATATTAGCAGTAATAAATTAATACTTATAATATTTGTACTTTTCAAAGTTTTATAAACAATTCAAAAATAGTATTTAATAATTCGATTAACATCAGATTATCCCTTTAAGTGCCAAAACTCCGCTCCTGTGGACTTGGGCACAAAAATAAATCTGTTTGCCAAACAGTTATTGCTCTTGTTTCTGCGCCGCTTCCACAAACAGCTCCTTCTAATGCCCCTGCTCCTCCTCCTTCTCCTTCTGCTCCTCCCCGCATCCAAAATCCCCTCCAAAACTAATGCCAACTCTGGCTCCCTGCTCCTGCTCCCTGCTCCTTTTGCAATCCGATTCCCCACGCAGCTCGTCCCGGCAATATGTGCGCTCATTTTATGCCCTTGCATTTGGCAACGGCTCAATAATTGGTCAGTAGATTGGGAGTGGGTTTTCGGGCCACGGAGGAAGAGGAGGAATAAAAGGAATAGGAGAACAGGAGGAGACAGAGGCTGGGGGCCCTGGGCTCGTGACTCAGGTGCCCACAAAAGCTTTCTATAAATTCAAAGTCCAGGGCAGTGATTATGCAAGTCGGCTAAGCCAACGGCGGCCATGAGGATGCGATGCCTTGATGCCACTTGGTACTTGGAGCTGGGCAACTGCCGCCTGCGGCGCGAGATCTGCAGAAATGAAATTGAATATGGGTTATGAATGGAGACGCATCGCCAGTTTCCCGGCCCCATTTCTATTTTCATCTTCCGTTCCGTTCCAGCAAAACAAACAATGTCCGGAGTGGAGCTCGGAATCAGATTCAGACAACCCATGGCCAGCCATGGAGAGCTCGGCAATTTATGCCTGCCGCCGGTGATGGCCAAACTATGCTTTTATTTTTTCAAAACAAATAGAATAGAATGGAGTACAAGAGGTTCCTTACAAAAATGTATAGATAGTTCAGGTGAAAAGAACAACGGTTTTTAAATAATTAAAGAGAGTATAAGGGAAAGGGTTTTCTCTTTTAATTTATGTATTTAATAATAATTAATTTTAGCTCTAGTTTTAAGTTATAGCCACAGAATATACGTTTCTAAATTATTATAAAAATGATTTGGTTAGAACTTAAGCCTTAAAAGCAATAACATAATTACCAAGTTTTATGATTGCTTATGCTTATACGCAACTAAATTTTAAGTCATTTTTATATCCTTTCAGGGTATTAAATTTTAGTCAAATGCTCAAAAGGCAATGAAGGAATCATTTCCGACCCTATAAATCATATATATTCTTGATCAGCATCAACAAGAGAATATTTCTAGCCACTTTGGAAAGAAATTTTTTTTTCTAAATTTTTGCCAAATTTTATAAGGGGTTACATCATTAAAATGTCCAAAAATGGCCAAAAATTTTGATCTCTCAAAATTTAAAATTTAGTATGCAGATTTTTTAGCCTAGGAAAAACTAGCATAGAAATGTTATCCGAATTGAATTTAATGCATTTTTGGCTAAGTTATAAAATTTTTAAACATTGATTTGTCCGAAAATTGATCATATAAAATATAAATAAATATCCTTGCACTTTTAGTAACATAATAAAACCCAGATTATAAATAAACCCTAAAAATCATATATTATTAATCAGTCTTTCTAGCCGTGTCGGAAAAAAAACAATATTTTTAATTTTTTCAAAATTTTATAATGGGTTACATCGTTGAAATTGTCAAATATCAAAAAAAAAAAATTTTTGTTAAACTAGAAAAGGCCAGCTCTACAACCCTTATATAAATATTATATATTCGTCTAAAATTCTGATTTAATTATTAATTACATTTTAATTATTATAAACATTCTTATCTAATACTCATATATCTCAACACCTTCAGTATAAAGTATTTAGCTTGTTTTTGAATCCTTTTCGCACTCTTATTGTTCGACGGAGGCAAATCAATACCTCCGCTTAATGGTGCATTGCACCTTCGATGTCTGAACCAGGAGCAGGACCTTTTGATCCCATTGCCCTATCCGTATCCTGTTGCCCGTCCCCTAGTTGGCCCTACCTGGCCATTGATTAAAGTGGTTCCTTTGCAAATTTATGTTCGGAATATTAACCGAATTGCTCCCCGAGGAAAACTCCCCAACAGCCATAGCCACTCTCACTCGAAAAAAGGAAAACTTTTTCCACAATGTACTCGTGTACCGCACACACCCTCGGCACACACAATCGTATGAAAAAGGGGCCAAGGCAACTTTTTTAACAGTTTTTTGGATTTTGGAATACAAATTATGTAAGTAATCTCAATTTATTGATATATGGAGATGCATGTTTACACGTGGCCAGCAGCGGGCCAACATTGTCGCTATTTTGGATCCACCAAGGGGGAGGAGGAGGTGGACATGTTATGTTGGGTGGGGTTAAGTGGGGTTCCGGGGCGAATCGGTAACCGCCCGAGTGTGACCCTTATGAATGGGCCAACTTTTGTCTTTCTTCGTCGCATTTTATACCCTCGCAGCATTATAATTTGCCATGAATATATGAAAACCGTTTGTAGAAGTTCAGCCATCGTCCTAGGAGTCCTTGGGCTGCGGCCCACCCACCTTGGGCTCCCTGCCGGTTGGTGGGATTGTCAGCCGGGGAAATGGTTTATGTAATGGGATTCATAACTTGTTTACCTGCCAGCCAGCCAGCCAGCCGGGTTATATCTAGTCGGGACTCGTTGGCGGAGCCTTTTAATTTTAATTAAACTCTCGAATCGCCATAAAAGAAGAGTCTTCCTGAAACTGAAACGGCTGCTACTGCCCAATGATTTATGGTAGTTTCAAGGTTATTTGCACCATTATAAATTCATGGAAATGGTCCTGCATTTCGGGGTCATTATTTAGCTTATTATTATTATGTTCAGAAGGCCCAAATTAGGCGAGATCATCGCACAAAACCGAAGTTAATTACCTCAAATTATGATGCATGCCCTTTCTGACCCACCATAAACATATCTATGCATTATTTGTTCTGATTTATTTTAATGGCCTCCAGTGTTTTCCAATCTAATCCCAGACTTGTTGTAAATTTTTAGAGCTCTCTTCGTAGGCGCATTAAAAATGTAAATGCATTAATTATTGAGGCCTTGTTGATGCACCTGCAAGGCATTTCTCCTCTTTTTTTCAAACTTGATTAATTCTCCGAGTATTAATGAATGATTAATGCTGCATATTTATTTATATGCCTATTTTGCACTAATCAAACTTTTTATGGTTGGGGATTGCGAACTGGAACATTGTTTTATTATTAAGCTGGGAATAAAATTAACAAAACTAGAATAAGCAGAAAAGGAAAGCTAATGTGTATTTGAGATCCCCTTTGAAGTGTTTTAGAATTATTAAATCAAATTAGATTCCGACTACTATCTTATATTATAATTTTTTAATTAGGAAAATGTTTTAATCTGTGTTTTATTATGTTACTAAATGTGCAAGGATATTTGTTCATATTTCAAATGATACATTTTTAGACTAATCAAAGTGTAAAAATTGCATAACTAAGCCAAAAATGCATCAAATTCAATTCGGGAAACATTTCTATGCTAGTTTTTCCTAGGTTGAAAAATCTGCATACTAAATTTTAAATGTTGAGAGATCAAAATTTTTGGCCATTTTTGGACATTTTAATGATGTAACCCCTTATAAAA